>OX411307.1:178881234-179169046 GCA_948150685.1 Rhaphigaster nebulosa | reverse complement strand
AATTCGGTCGAAAAAACGCTAGTAAAATATATCTAGGCTTTTCCACCTTATTAGTTTTATAAGTTTTTACCACCCCAACTTATCTCTATGTAGAAGGTAAAAGGGAGTAAACGGACAACGGCATTTTCCGATTTAAGCTGACGTATAAGTGTTTATCGTATAAATTAGTTTACCGATAGATAAGGTAATTTCCAGTATTGCTTTGTAGATTGAATTTTCGGTTTCTCTGCCACCGTATCGGTCAAAGGAGATACATAAACGTTAAGATATATAATTATTTTCGCCTGTAAGTGATCTCGTGAGAATTAGCTCTTGCTTAACGTCAGCAAAGATTTTGTGGTAATCTTCCGCGAAACCCAGAAAGCGGATGCATAGGTTAGGACAGCCGCTGTAAGACACTATTCCAGCAAGTGATTCTGATGCAGGGTCGGACCACCCTAAATGTTCCTTAGCGGATCAATCCCGGAACGAAATCATACCCTTGGAGATATAATCTACAAGGAATTAGCTTTGTGTTGAAGTTTTTATTTTACATTTTATTGTACAATTGTTTTTAAATTCATAAAAGCGTTAATTAAATATTTAAATAACAAATGTCCATTATTAAATTAAATATATAATGAGAGGATGTCTCTTAATAATATACAAATTATCAATTACTAAGATATTTAATTTGATAGACTACTGAGCTATAAAATCATACAAAAAATTTCAAAAAAATTATGTATTGTATTATTATATTAAAACCATCATCTAATGAAACCTAACATGAATCATCAGGAAGATACAGAGATTGATTACTGATTTAATTGTCCAAAAAAATTAAAACAAGGCCTACCATCCACAAAATTACATCTACGAAAAACTAATTAGAGATTGATGAATTATTTGCCACTTCTATAAATTTGTTTTATCGAAAACTAGTTTCGAATGTTATACATTCATCCTCAGTTCTAAAAACACACAAAAAATTCAAAAATGAGCAATTCAAAATATAGTTTGGCATTATTATATTTTGAATTGCTTATTTTTTATTTTTTTGTGTGTTTTTAGAACTGAGGATGAATGTTTAACATTCGAAACTAGTTTTCAATAAAACAAATTTATAGAAGTGGCAAATAATTCATCAATCCCTAATTAGATTGATCCTTCTATACCATCATGCGGATGTCAACTGTTTAAGAAAAAGATAATTGATATAAAGGATATCTAATAGATTAGCTAAATGCATAATTCACATTGATATTACATAATTTATTTCCACATTTATAAACATATTGATAATACAAAATAAAGTCCTTATTTTAGGCAATATATTCTGGCAAGTTTGATAATCCAACTTCCTCCGATTTCATAAATCTTGGAAATCATATGATATAAAATCTTATTTTTCGTATATGTGATAAAGTCTAGACATATTGGCTCCTTCCACTTTTCAGTCAAGGATCTTGCCATTGAGACCTAAAATTGAAAACCATTTAAAAATGATATAGCTTTTAACTTATGGCTTGTCCACTTATAACAATGAATACTGGGAATAAATAATTAGTATAATACAAACCGTAATAATTCTGTCTAGAGTTCTCTTTTGAATTCATCAGGCTTGAAGTGGATAGAACATATCCTGGAGTTGTCAGGTTATCTTTTCTTTCACATATCAAAACTTCCTTTGACATTCCTCAATTCACTATCGCGAGGAAATCTAACAACAGAAAAAAAAAATTGTTTATTATTTGCAAAATAAATAGAAAATTTAGTATCACAAAGTAAATATAATGTCGAAGTAAATATTTTTTGGCATTTGTTTGATTTAAGACCTCCGATCCCATACCAAGTGAAATTATAGCATGAAATTGATTTCTGTCACCTTAAAAAAAATCTTTAGGAGGGTCTGAAAACTAGCCGTAGCCCATTTTATAAAAGTTTTATTTATTCACTATATCTATTAGACACTTTCGACTTACCTGCGAAATGATAAATTTGGACATTTATCATTGTTTCTACTAATTGCAACCGCACAAGATTTTCCAGACGGGGATGTCCCGCCATATTGTCTCTAACGAAGTGAGCCCACATTAGAATTTATTCACCTTGGTAGTAATCCTGAATACTCCTACCATAGAGTAAACAGAAAAGAACAAGTTGCTGTAACTTATATCGGACTAACCACAATAGACTTGATATCCATACTTGCAAAAAAAAAATCAAAATATGAAACAGTCCCATGTGTAAATTTTGTAGAGTGTAACAAAGAGCTGAGCATGTCCTTCACAGTTCTTTCCTTCTTAAAGAAGCTAGTTGTCAGACTTTGCCAGAAACAAAGGTGCAAGAAACTAAACACTAGTAGTCCATTTAGGAAAATGGAAGACCTCACGAGAACCGCTGACTTCCTAGTTTTCTCTCCGGATGTGAGTATAAAATAATGTGGGATGACCGAAGAAGATCCTAGTAGCTAGCCACCATGGTTGCGAATAACGTAACTCTGGTAGATCCGTCCTGTCCCTCCTCAGATAGCACCTCCTTACTCAGCATATCCTCCTCATTAACTGTCGTTGAGAATCGTTCTCGGAATGCCATTATGATTTTCCTAACCACTGTTTCTTTCTTGAGAGCCTTGAATTCAAGCCATTGTGAAAAGAAGCCCATGTCTTTCATCACATGGCTACTTTCTAGTAGCCTAGAAATTTAAGAGTAACATCTTAAATGGAAAAGATTACGATTGAAATAGAAATGGTTACATTTGAATTTGGGGGGGCTAAAAAAGGCTGAAAAAGGGCTGACTTTGGACTGGAACGGGTAACATTTTCCTTGGAAATGATATACATATAAGGAACCTATGTTCGGTACGATTCAAAATGGTAATAGGTAGATGGAATCGAGTATCGTAGATCGTTTTCTATTCTCCACAAATGCAAACATTTATATTACTCACATAGGGATTGCACAGTATGTCCCTCGCCGATTTTGATCATAATTTTTTGGATGATTTAACATTGAAACAATTTCGACAGATATCCAACCATTTCGTCCAATGGCCCCTAGAAGCAGAGACAAAATTAAAACACACTGAAATTGCTTTATTTTTTATCTCGAGTTTGAATAATGATATCGACATGGTTTTTCCAGCAAAACATCTGCTTTTTAGAGTATATTAAAGGGTATATAATAATTACTATTATTATTAAACATTAAATAATAATATATTGGTCAAATAAATTTTTAAAAAAGTATTTAAAATTTTAAGTAAACAAATCAGGGTCGAAATTGCCATGAAAAATGAAGCCAATGAATCAGAATATGTTGAAAGAAGGATCCTAGCAGGAAACAGCATATTTTTCACCTCGACACTTAATAAAGAGTAATATAATATCAAGCAAAAATAAAGTTAGCTTGTACAAAACCTTATCAGACCTGTTATCATGTATAGAGGTGAAACCTGGGTGCTAAATAAGACCAGACGAAATATGACAAGCTTGACAGCTTCGAAAGGAGGGTGCAGCAAGGAATGTTTGGTGGTGTTTATGAGAATGGGTTATGACGAAGGAGAAAAAATAAAGAGGTGTATGATCTTTATAACGATCATCGCCTGTCAAATGTAATAAGAATGAGCAGGCTGAAACGGAATGGCCATGACAACAAAATGAATAAAGACAGACAGATGAAGAAAGTATAAGGATTTTCGCCATTAGAGCAAAGATGGAAGGAGAAGGTAGAAGAAGACATGCAGCAGGCGGACATCCGTCTGGTGGAGGACATTGCTCTATGGCAACAGAAGTTGAAGCAGGCAAAAGACCACCTCAGTGGCAGATGAAGAAATGAGGGTTTTTATATAGTTTTAAAACCAAATCTGACGCCAGTTTTCAACAAAAAATTTCTGGTTCAACAAAAAACTTCACTCCATAGAAGAATAGCGCTATCATCACATATAATTCAACGGACCCTTCAGGTCGCTCTCAAATTCAACGGACCCTTCAGGTCGCTCTCAAATTCAACGGACCCTTCAGGTCGCTCTCAAATTCAATTATTTCGTATTAAAAACTGGATCATTCTAAAATTTACAATTTCTTACTATGACATTTCAATAAGGCTGGGTTCTTAACCATGAGCATATTATAATCTAAAAACATTATGTGTGATCAAGAAACCGTAAACATCACACTATTAAACCACCGCAATAAACTTTATAGTAGTAAAAAGAATTGTAAATACCACCCTATAAAAATACCGTTCTAATTACATATAATTCAATAGACCAATCACAACGCTCCATAATTAAATTATTTAATTTTTAAAAAGTTGGTCATCCGAATATTTAATATTACTTTTTTTTAAAACTACGATAATGTTTATGGCGGTGGTATAAAAGTGTAATATTTACTATTTCTTGATCTCAAATAATGTTTTTATATTATTATATGCACATCTTAAAGAATCCATCCTTACTTGGGATGTCATAATATATTGAATTGAATTTCAATAATTATGGTCGTGCTCAAATTTTTATAAGTAACATAAAAACATTTTTTGTGATCCAGAAATAGTAAATGTTAGAGTGATGTAATTTTCAAAAACGAAACCATTGAATTTTAGAGCGATATGAAGGGTCCATTGAACTATTTGTAATGAAAACAGTATTCTTCTATGGAGTGAAATATTTTATTCAAAACTGGGGTCAGACTTGGTTATAGCATTTTAAAGAAACGCTATATTCCAATTTTCAGGCGAATCTAAAAAAAAAAGTTTTGACTAAAAATTTGAAGCAAATGCCATGCCGACAGCATTTATCAAACTCTTGATTCAAAATTAAGCAGTTTCAGTGTGTTTTTTTTTCTCAGTTTTTAGCACCCATTGGACGAAGTGGTTGGGACAAAGTTAGTTTGTTTATTATTTTTTTCCATTGTAAAGAAATTATTCATCCATCTACTGTGATATTTTCAAGATTATGAAGATGAACGGATGGTAGAGATAGTTCTGTGATGTAACAATTCTAGCCTACTCTAGACCCTGATGGATTGACATAATAAAGGTTGTGAAGGATATGGAAATACAATAGATATGGACGTGAAGCGAATATAGAAACAAATGATCCTTCTAAATTGCTTAGTTCTCATCATGGATGGATTATCCCTGACGCCAATATACATGGCTATTTGTTCTGTGGAGGAGGGAAATCAACAGTTAATCCTCCCTCAAATCTCTCCACCCATCAGTTTCCCTGTATACTTAATCATGTCCGGCCCAGGATTAGGGTGGAATGTAAATTTTGATTACAGTTAAATTCACTTTCGAGTCCTATTGTATTGTTTTTTTTTTATGTTTTAAACCCCGATTTTATGTTCCAACTTTTTTGCTCGAAAATATATCAGTGAAATTGTTAATCATCGTAACTATATTTCCTTTTTGATAATTTAAAGTTGATTTTATGTTGCTTAATTACTAGTATGTGTCAGAGATGGTTAATTACACTAGAATTCATATCCTCAATTGGCTCCAAGATTTATCTATTGTTGGATCCCGGTAGGAGTATTCAGTCCCTATCGATTGATTCGTCCAACAAAGTCATAATAATATTATTTTTGTTCCCTTGTTTTACTCATTGTCAAAATTATTTCAAAGATAAATAGCCTTTAATTAGATATATCCTCGGATGCACAACAAACCGTTTCATCCTATCAAGGAATCCTATCCGATGTATCAACATTAAACTTTTTCCTCATTTAACCCTTTTCTCTATATAATATTTAATAGATATTGAGCTTATAATGGACATTTTTTATTATTATCACATAGTGGTAGGACACGTAAAAATACATTTATCGCAAATTGCGAGTTAAGCGCAAGTCAGGTAGTTATACGCTTTGCATAGATGGGTGGTAGAATGAGGGAAATAATATTTGTTGTCGCCCTTTCTCATACATATATTACCGCTCCAGCCATAATGCACCGGCACAAAACTCCAGATCACTATGTGTCAACTTCTTGTTTTCTGTATTAATAACAAATTTATTGAAATCCTCTCTCAGTATTCACTTTTACAGAACCGTTTGAAGAAAGATGAACAGATAATGTTGATGAGTGTAGAGAGTTTGGGTCCAGCTATCGGGATCAATGATACATGTTCTGCCTTCGAAATTGACCAATATGTTAAGAAGCAAGCAATTTTTTTGCCGTAGCAATAACTCCGCCTTTATGTATAGTGAAGGTAAATATATATATATATATATATATATATATATATATATATATATATATATATATATATATATATCATTGGAAAGGTATTGTCGAGTAGAGTTTCATAAAAAAAGTTACACAAATGTTGCAGTTAAGCAAGGAAAAATTAAATAAACGAGATACACTGAATATTGTTGATAACGACACTGATGTCGATTTCCATCGTAATAGCCTTTGTTTTTTATAACCAGTATCAAATTTGGAAGAGGAAAATTTTGGAAGATGCAGAAGACAAGTTGCCGAAAAATTTAATTTATTTTAACATGATTGAAAGTATGAAATTTTCGTAATATTTATATAGATTTAGGTGCATACCCATATGACACATCATGGATGAAAGGCGTATTACTCAATATATATACATACACGCACTTAATTTTAAAGTAAATTCAAAAATATATTTTATCTGGTTTTGAACTAAATACAACATTTACACTACTAAAGTCCATAAAAGTAATATAAGATATTTCATTGATAAAAAGAGAAAAAATAAAATTTTAAAATTTCATAAGTAGACAGCTACGAACGCAGGACCTTTTAGTTTATAATTGACTACTTCACCACATGAATACCATTGATATTGATAATTAAGGGCAGACAGTACCTTCATTTGCTCCTTCCTCTATCCTCTATGTTGATTCGGTCACCTCTTCAGGATTCTATTAAGATTAAGAATAATTTACTATGGTTATGTGAGTACTCAGAGAAGAATGTTACAAACAAAATTGCGTTCTGCCCTGCTGTCATGTGCCAAAGTGTGGACAATGCCTAAGCGCAGCTCAAAATGAAATAACTTGGACTTAGCTGCCGTTCTTCTCTAAGAGATGTACTTCCCGACTCAAATAAGCCCAACTCTCCGAAATAAACGGATAGAGCGCACCTAATGCTTATTTACGGCTAACTTAATACGTAACGTATTAATACGTATATTTACATCCTATATTCCTTGAATATTTACATGGTGGCCACAATAACTTCAAGAAACAAAGAGCCCCCTTTATATATATATATATATATATATATATATATATATATATATATATATATATATATATATATATATATATTTTTTTTTTTTTTTTTTTTTTTTCGGTTGGCTCTATAGACCTTGTAGATCTTTGGCCGCGCGATGTGGTGTTCTTACAGACATTTATTGCTTGCGGGAGCACAGACAGCCTGGAGGGGGTCACCCAACCTCACGTTGCTGCGAACCATGGTTTCCATGGTGCAGCGGCAGGCTGCCCATTGCTCCATAACCGGTCCATTTGGGGCCAATTCGGCAGTGTCCTTCCCACCGACTCACTCGGGTTCAAGGACAGTGACAAATCGGTCTAGATCCACGGATTATGGCTGTTCGGAGTCAGCAGGCGCACGAGGACCTATATTTCTTTCCCCGAGACAGACCGTCCATGGACCAAACCTCCGGGCGGCTATTTTATGTCCTGGAAAACCACAACGCGATTCACAATTAAGGTACACGGGGTAGGGTCATCACTCCTACGCCCGGTCTGTGTGAGTAGCCTCCAGTAGGCTGACGGGCCTCACATACCCGGGGGGAGGGGTGATAGATTTCTTGAATTATTACTTTAATTAAATTAAAGTAGTGCCGGTGCCGGGATTCGAACTCACAACCTTTGGGTTTGTGAGTAGGTGCACTTTTGCAAGCGCGCTAACCCGCTCGGCCACCCCGACCCCCATATATATATATATATATATATATATATATATATATATATATATATATATATATATATATATATATATATATATATATTTATATATATAGATTAAGCCGCTTGCTATAAGTAATCAAAGTTAAGCAACGTCTAGCGTGGCTACGTGGAGCGTAGCACTTGGATTGGTTACCGTCCGAATTTGGGTGACTGCATACCAGGGAAAATCCACGTAGCCCGCCATTATCGCCCCCTTCGGATATGTGAGGCCTATTGGCTTATTGGAGGCATCTCACACAGACCAGGCGGAGTGATGACCCTACCCTGTGCACCTAAATTATGAATCGCTAAAGATCTGCATGGTCTATAGTGCCAACAGAAAAAAAAATATATATATAAAAAAATGTACCACCCCAACCCGTGAAAGGTATTGGAATCAGTACTTGGCAAGGACCGTACTGTTTCTAGATCAACGGTTGTGCAAGATGGTGATTCGGCCGTGACCAGGCTCAACCGCCAGGCTTTTTCCCCAATTAAGGGTACCCTCATTATAGAGCCTGAGTGAGCCCCAGGAGGGTCTCCCGATCCTACAGGACCAATACACGGATGATAACAGAATAAATGATTATCTGCTACAGCCCGTCTCGAACCTTGGACCTTTAGTTTAGTAACACTGTGAGCTACCCCTACCCATACTCACTCAGCAACACCGCTTCATATATATATATATATATATATATATATATATATATATATATATATATATATATATATATATATATAAATTTACCAATTACATGGTGTGCAACAACTGACAAATGAATCTATTTGAGCTTTGATCCAATAAATGCATGTTTTAGATTTGAAGTTGCCGAAGCCATCGTTTTAATGAGCTATGACTGGAGAGGCTCAATGCTTATTATTTGAAAGTGTTAAAAATAATCTAGAGATTAAATAATAACTAATCTTTCAGATGTATTGGCATTTTCAATGAAATGTAACTTCCCTTCTGGGGAAGTGGTTCACTTGTCAAAGGTGTCGGATGTATCGAATGTAGGAAGGACATTGGGAGCAAACAAAAAACTAATTATCCAGGCCCTCGACTCCTTTTGTCACTGACACGCTCGATATCTGTTTGCTAATGAAAAATCTGATACGCCTTTGAAACGCTAGCTCACTTAAAGTTTTTTCTTTGCCGGTGACCCAGTAACATACTGCATTCAAACCTTTTTTCATATGAGTATGACACCTTTGCGATTCTGAAGTATCAGCTGCATTTTGCAATTATTTACTTCTTCAATCTTTAACCGACAAGGATATGAAACAGTTGATAACAAGGATATGAAAGAGTTGATAACAACCTGCAATTGCTGTGTAATCGAATTTAATGTGATGCTGTCAAGACAAAGGACACTTAAAACCTCATTATAAATATTCTTATTTTACCAGCTTGTATCGCATGGGATATCAGTTTTAGCGGTTAAATCAAATAATCGTTTACTGCTTAGGAAATAAGCACAAGTGTAACCGAGAGACAGGGACAGGGACCCATTCTTCTTTACAATCAATAATTATCAGTTTCAAGATTGACCATTCATTTTAACATAAAAATATTTATTACTGAGCATACCAATCTGTGACCTATTATATCTTTTCATTGAAAAAACCTTAGCTAAATAAGAAAAACCTGAACGTTAAAAAATAAGTAATACAACTTGCTGTAAAGAAATTTCTTTATTTTCACCTCTTGATGGTTTTATAAACATGAGATTAAAAATGTTATTTATTGAGAGAATAGTATAGAATTATTTGATTATTTAATAATATTACATTACATCATTTGATGTTTTATAAATTGTATAATAGAGTTTTGATATATTAGGTATTTATTGTAGGAAATAGAATGATGTTAGGGGAGGAATTAAAAAGTATTTATAAATGAACTTGACCCTCTTCCGAAATTCTCGACGACCTTGTTGCTTCTCTTATTAATTTAAATACAACTAATGATTGAGCTAGTGCTTGGAGATGCTTTGAGAAGAGTTGGCAGTTTGAGACAGACACGTTAAGCAGACGCTGAGTTAATTATCGTGCCAGGTCATGATTACATCTCCACTCCACTAAGTCCTCTTACTTTAACTTGAAAGGGGAAACACTTTGTTCTTCCAGGCTACTGAGCCCCCAACCGTCTAATAGCTCTTCAGATGTACTCGGTTAAACCTCTCTGCTACATACCTCGCAGGACTTACTCTTTTATCAAGTTTTGATTACGATTTAGCTCTTTCCTTTTAACATATTCCTTCACAAACCATCTTCGTAGAATATAGATCTTCCGATGCATTATTTTCGTTTACTAGACTCTATTGAATGAAATTAAGGCAAACACGTTCTTGGGATCGTAGCATTTCAGTGTGTACAAACTGTCTCATTATTTCCTTTGTTTGGCCTGCCGGATATTGAACCCACCACAGGCATGAAACACGCATATCTTACGCCTGGACAGTTCATTGGATCACAGCGGCATGGCATGTTGGGCCCAGCTCAGGCAGAGCCGTTAGATGACATGCTTCTTAGTAAGCTAACTTAATACCTATCATCTTTATAAAACTGAATACGTTTGACAGTGGTGCACAAATTTAAAAAATAAAGATGGAGAGATTACAATCGAAATAGAGTAAGTTAAAAAAAAAAAAAAAAAAAAAAGAACCAATTTGGTTCGATGATTTTTTTTTTGGAACTTATCTGAAGAACATGAGTTCTTACTTGTCCTGTCAGATTCTTCGAGTGCTAGATCTGGTCGCCCTATTTTGAGTTCCTTACAAAAGATCAAAAAGAAGTAGAGCAAGGCTGTTCACCAGAAAGTATTCTATAGTAGAATTTGGTTAGGTTTATGGAGCATAATTAGATTTATGCAGTGCAACCTACATATTGTGTATCGCCTTCATTTCAAGAAATGGAGTTCGAAGCGCACAATTGATAAAGGCGTGAAGAAAGGAAGAATTACAGAAATCATTGAAGGAAAAGTTAGCCATTACAGTGGACCAGCCAAAGAAAGGAGCAGGAACAACAAATGATTGAAACAATTTTCGTCGGTTTTTCGACAGTTGGAAGGTTACAGTTGAAATAACTGGAATGAATGAACACTCAATTTTTAGGTGATCTTACAGATTATTGATAGTTGACATCCTATTGATGCGTCAAATTTTGAACGTATTGTGTGGAAACAGCAAAACTTTAACTGTAAATAAATCTTTATGGGTGCTACTACATGCCTACTTCGGTACATAAGATCTTAATTCATGGAAATATATTGTTGATCTCCACATATCACAAGAGACAGAGTGGGCAAAATATAAAGATTTCAGACGATAGAGGCTCTACCAGAGCAGGAAATGCTGGAGGACTCGATATAATGAGAACATTATTCACAACCTCCCCTTATCTTCTTAGCCATTTCTTTCAAATTCAAGGCCAACTCAAAGGTATCTATCATACTTTTAGAACAAGACGCAAAAAAACACAACTTATTTACAAAGAGGATGGATGAAATGAAGAAAATAGGGACGCTGAGGATCTTATAGATTTTGACTAGTTTACCAGTAGTAAGTAGTTAGATAGTTAATACGGGAAACAAATATGGTTATTTTACCTAGTAGTTAAATTTTCTCTATTTTATACACATTTTTGGTTGAAAAATAAACAATTTTACTAGCAAAAAGAAAATATCTGAAGTGGGCACCTCTTGACTTCCTCGAACGCCAGTTAAAGTATTAATCGGTGGCTCAAAAAGTGACCCTGAATTTGGTTACTAGTTTCCGAAGAAAAATCGAGCAGTATTTAAAAAACGACACTTGGCATCGTGACATCCATCTATTTATACATACAGACACACATACGCGCACACACACGCACTCACAAGGACTTGTTTCTGGAGATCTTATTCCGTTACTTTATGTCGTTTTCTTTCAGTTCACAATAAATTCTTCGTGTTCCTTAACAACATTAGAGCAGTCTATGTCACTAGAAAAAGCATTGGAAATCGACAGTTT
Organism: Rhaphigaster nebulosa; assembly: GCA_948150685.1. Lineage (NCBI taxonomy): Eukaryota > Metazoa > Arthropoda > Insecta > Hemiptera > Pentatomidae > Rhaphigaster > Rhaphigaster nebulosa. Next base: position 179,157,090 of record OX411307.1, on the reverse strand, counting down.
CGACATTTTAAGCGGAAGAACCCGCTAAACTTATATCTTATTCACCTGCTGCAGACTTGTTCAGCCCACAAATGGGGAGGGAAAAAAAGTATTTTACCATCAATTTTAATACTTAAAACAAGTAATAAAATTGTTTAATTAGAGTGGAAAAAAAAATCGTGTACATAATCTTTATCACCGAACCATATGAACTCTGTATTAAATGTTGATATACTTTTTGATGTAGGTTTATTATGACCTACAAGTAAAGTACCACTTCTTGTTTGCCAATTTCAAACAAAATTTATTATGTTATTTATATCTGTATGTAAGTCTTAAATACCAAATTTGAGAAGTTTTGCATTATATTTTAATATAATTTTTTATGAAAATCAATAATGTCCTTGAAGTAAAGTACCACTTCCGGCAATCATGTAGTGATCAAAAAGAGGTTCACAACTAGGTTTTACAATAATCCTAAATACAAAATTTTAACTTTCTGCAAAACATTAACCGTTTTTGAGTTATGCGAAATACGTACAGATATCACGATGAAACTAGTCAAAATGGATTCAGGGATGGACAAAATGGATATCTCCTTTGAAATCTGAAAACCGAAAATTTTCGCAATTACAATACTTCCTTTACTGCGTTCAAGGAAGTAAAAAACAGAACTTATTAGCATGTTTTTTTAAAATTACATTTACAAATAAGTTAATTTTTTTTTTAATATTCTGAAACAAACAATTTTTTTTTTCATTATTTGTATATTCAAAAGTTTGTAAGTATTTTGGCTTGTATAATACAGACAGACGTTATTATTATTTTTTGTTTGCTTTGGTTTTAATACATTCTATAATTTGTATATATAATAATATAATAATATATATATATATATATATATATATATATATATATGCGTGTTATTATTATTATTATAATTAATGTTATTATTGACAGGTTGGCTAGAATTATGATCGTTTTATGATAATCATTCATACGGGTAGTAAAATTTTATAAGGGAACTTAAATGAAATAAATAATTAATACTCACAAAATAGCTTTATAAGTTTATAATTTTTAATTAAATTAATAATAAAAAAAAAGTTCCGAATCACTAAAAACATATCTATCAGAGCATGTAACATTAACTTCAAATAGGTTTAGTGAATTTGTTTTGTTTTTTTTAATTAAAACCTAAAAGTAAACAAATTAATAAAAATAAAAAGAAGGAAAAAAAGCCTATTGGACGCTGAATATTTTTTCACAGTTATTAGCTTTATTTGGAGGAAATTAAATCAGCTAACAATGTTGTTGAGGTATTTTCTTTCTAACCTCCTGGTATAACACTGATTCGCACTATAGCTTCTTTAGTAGAAGAGTTTGTAAAATATAGACAACCTCTGGAATTTCTGTTGTTGAAATAATTTAAAGCTAGAGAACTTGGGAGTGATGAGCATTAGTTTCTTACTTTTTTAGAAGTTTTCATTTGAGATCGTTTTTATCTGAAAAATCGTTTTAACATAGATATCTTCTGGAGTTTTCTATCTGGAAAATCGTTTTAACATAGATATCTTCTGGAGTTTTCTATCTGGAAAATCGTTTTAACATAGATATCTTCTGGAGTTTTCTATCTGGAAAATCGTTTTAACATAGATATCTTCTGGAGTTTTCTATCTAATGTATTTACCAGCTTTTTCAGTAAGCGTTCATCTTCTTATTCTTTTTCAATCTTTAGGTGTTGGGGTTTTACAAAAGTGTTTCTATTCCTCTCTCTGAGTTTCCGTTTTTCGAATACAGCTATTAAGCCTTTACAGCGATAAACAGGGCACTTGTTAAAGGTGTGCTTAAGTGTTATTGGTTAGGACTATAGTTTAGCTATTGATATAGTTAAGTAAAAAGGAAACTTATACATATAATATTCTGATTCGCACAAGTTTATACAACTCATAGATATATATATATATATATATATATATATATATATATATATATATATATATATATATATATATATATATATATACATATATACACTGAGTGTGAATAGAGATCGTTGAATTTATTGGTTCATTGGCAAGAGGATCTAGACCTATATTATTTAACCATCTTTTCTTACCGATAAATATAAAAACTTGAATATTTCATTAAATTACAAATACTTAAATGTTACATTGGGGAATGAAAAACTTGTTTTGTTTTTTTGCGGCATAAGTATTGGATGTGAATTCAGATACATTAATCTACTAAGGTACACGAGGTACGCGAGGTACACGAGGTATACTTCCTTTGTTCAAGCTGACTGTTTTGTTTTTTTTTAAATAGGGTCTGTCCGTTTCAAGTGATCCAAGTGAATTACTTGACCATTTTATAATCAAATGAGTTTTGTTTGATGATTCCTACATTATTGCAGTTTTCCTTGCTAGAGATGTTGACAAAAAAAATTATGAACTATTGAATAATTACAAAAATATTTTTAAAAATATATCGAAATTTGAGAATCGAAACCCGATATTTTTTCAACAAAAAAAAGGTGAAACAAACATGAAATAAAAAAAAAAACATAACAATATGTTAATAATATCGTCCCAGAAATATCGTTATTATAAAAACAATATCTTAATTATATCGGTAAAGAAATATCGATACATGTGTGTCCCTTTAAAAGATTAAAAATATCAATGCCAGAAATATCGAAATATTTTTTTTTCGATTTATCTAACTACTATTTCAATATATTCAAAAACTACCCATACGACTTAGATCAATATTTTTTTCGATGTTCACAAAGTTTCGAAATTTAGCAATAAAGATTTTATTGCTATAATGTTGTATTTGAATAGGAAATGAAATGATCGCTGTGACAACATTCGCAGCAGGTACTAAGTGAAAAATTCAAATCCAAAAAAGTGGGGGAAAATTAGAATATTTTATAAAATGGTTAGTAAAATTAAAATATTTATTACAGTTGCGAAATTTTTTTTTGCGAATTATATCCAATCTAGCAAATTGTAACGACATCCCTGCCTAACCTTCAATTCAATGTAAAACCCTTTTCACCTTCTTTAAAAGATTAAAAATAACGATAGGTTTAGAGATATATCGAACTGCCATTGCAATATAGTTGAAAAACTATCAATACCATATATATATATATATATATATATATATATATATATATATATATATATATATATATATATATATATATCGATGTTTAAACCTCAAAGCCTCCTTTAAAAGGCCCTTAAGATTAAAAAAATATCAAGGCCCGAAATATCGAAATAGTAGTTCTACATATTAAAAAAATATCGAAACGATATATATCTATATATTATTTCGGTAATCACACCCCTATTCCCTGCGTTTTTAGAGGTTTAGGTTAACCTATATTACTCAGAATTGGTTTAACCTTGGTCAAACAAAAACCATTTAATTCAGATAAAAACGGCCAAAATTTTATGTCTAGTACCTACATCCTTAATGAAATATTGATCCTACTCGCCATATATTTATTTCCAGATTGCGAGAAATCCTAACATGATGAGAAAAAATGAAGGTCATTTGCGGAATCAACGCTAAAAAATAGACAGGAAAAAATTATCGAATGTTAAAAAGCATGTCACCACCAAAATTTTTTACGTCTTGTGTAGATGAAGCTCCTAAATTGGAACTATTATTATTCATAAGCTTCTTAAAATAATAAAATTTAGCTAGCCTTAATCCTCCGAGGTCTTCTAAACGAGGATTGGCTTTTGACGAAGAAGCTTCCGAACTGTCATTCGGAGTGCAAATTCTCCACTTGTCACCGTCATCAATCACCTTCCTTATCAATTCATTTAATTTTATCGTACAAACAACTGCAAATCGCTTGAAATAAACAGTTATCCTCAATTATAAACTTTTCATAACATTATATATTAAATCACACATGAGATAGACACATAAATAAATATATAAGTTACGTTCAGTATAGAAGTTGAGACTGTTTAAAAAAGGTTTAGTGAACAATAACAGTTATTAATACAGTTAAAGTCGAAAATACTAAAGAAGAAAAAGAAGTGGCATGGAGACAGGGCGTTGTTGGACTGCGGGCGTTATACAGAAGTGGTGGGAGAATACAAGCCTTCTCCCAACCAATTCTAAGAATTTAAATGCAAACATTGTGCCTCTCACAGAAGAGTGCATCTTCCCATTGAGTATTTCTTGGAAATTAGATTACAATGCTGAGAAAGACTAACAATATTATAAGGCATATAAAAAACTATAACATATAAGTCCTCCCCCTCTTCGATATGAATTTCCCCTTTTTGGGTGAAATGATTTACAATTTTAGGTTTATAAAAATATGAAATACAAATTACAAAGGGAAGAATAAACATTACAGTACAAATAAAAATTATCCATAAAAGTAGAATTGTAGATCGTTAGGATGTTTTGTAAACTTTATTGTTACAAGGTGTGAATGATGTGAAGTTTTTAGTTCATTAAAATTAAAATTTTTAATTTCAAGAGTTTTATTTAGAAGCTCTGAAGCTCTAACATTAAAAGTTTATTGATCAAATAATACGACAAAACTATGTGTTTTAGTGTATGACAAAATAGTTTTATTATACTACTGAATACAGTTAGTTTAATTAATTAAAGTTTGTTTTAATTGAGCAAATTTCTTGCATAAGATAATTTATTGTGTCCTCATCTTTTTCAACTTGATCTTGTTGATGTTATTTGAACTCGTACATCCAAGCACTAGGATAACTTTCTGTATCAAAGCTATCTCTTAGATTCCCAGTAATCCTTAATATTAGGCAAAATTTATTTAAAAAAAAAAAAAAAATATGCCGTTAGTATTATTGGCATCGACATCTGGATCGTGAACAGCTATAAGAATGTCGACTATTTCTGGAATTACTTCAATGTGGTTTTCTGCTCGGCCTCTAGACGTGTGCACAAGCAATTCAAATTCGATGTTATCTGCAAGACATCCTGGATACAAGGATTATGATTACGATAGATCACCTGTGTGGTCATCATGAATGCTGTTTCTCTAGATTCATTGATAATTTAGATATTTAAAATCATAATTAATATTTAAGAGATATTTGAACCTAGGGATTACTATTATAATGTCATCCTTCACAAATAGTGGTATGAGACATAAATTTTACAAGTAATAAACAATTTCTTCAAATATTGGAAGCGATTATATATAAATAATTTCATTTTCACGCCAACCACATTCTACAGACATTGTACTATATATATATATATATATATATATATATATATATATATATATATATATATATATCTAATACAGAGATTCTGAATCAAGGAAAAATTTAAATTGAAGTGGATACAGAAATTTATTTTTATAATGTGGAGCTTCTTTTTCCAATTCCTGAAATAAAGTTTTAGTATTAATAATAGAAGGTTGTTGGATATTAATTTACAGAAGGTTAAAGAAGTTTCTATATCAGAAATGGTTGCAGATATGCTTGATAAAATAATAAAATTAGATACCGATAATCCCCCGAGGCCTTGTATACGAAGATCGGCTTTTGACGAAGAAGCTTCCGAACTGTCATTCGGAGTGCAGATTCTCCACTAGTCACTGTCATTAATCATCTCCCTCATCAGTTCATTTAATTTTATTGTAAAACCAACTCCAAATCGCTTGGTATAAATCGTTATCCTCGATTATAAACTTTTCGTCAAATTATATATTAAATCACACATGTGGTATATACATAAATAAACATATAAGTTATCTTCAGTATAGAGGTTGAGACTTTTAAAAGAAGGTTTATTGGACAATTATTCTTAATAATACACTCAAAGTCGAAACAACAAAATGAGAAAGAGAAGTGGCATGGAGACAGGAGGTTGTCGCTGCGGGCGTCGTAAATAAGTAGGGGGGGGGAGAATATAAGCCTTCTGCCAACCAATTCTAAGAATTTAAATACCAACATTGTGCTTCTCAAGGGAGAGTGCATCTTCCCTGAGATAAATTAACAAATCCACGGATCGGAATTTAAAGAATCAACACTTTTGTCAAAAGTGAAGCGTAAATTGGGTTCAGGCACAGGTAGATAGCAAAAAAACTCATCTTGGGAAAAATGTCATTTGATCACTTTTACCTCCTACCCGACGATATGTGCTTTATCTAAAATTATTTTCGATATAAATATACCTACACATGGATATATTCTATAAATTACCTAGCAATATCTCCCCTCCCATCAACCTTACCTAGCAATATCTCCCCTCCCATCAACCACAAAACATCAGCAGCATTGGGAATACTTAAGTAAACCGTATTTGTAAAATAATTGGTCGCTTGATTTTATTTTTTCTTAACAGTAACAAACAATAAATCCCCGAATCCTACTAGTTTATTTTTATAGAATTTGCGAATATATTATGGCAGTACTTTTTCTTTAGTCATGTTATTATGCAAATGTCTGAGCACTCAATGAGAGACTTAATTTTATTTATGTATTAGGGAAAGCAGAATGGATTAATGAGTTTCTTTCTTTCAATGTTTTTAAAAAAATAAAATTATGATGCAAAATATGGGTGTTACCTTCAAATATTAAGTATAGAAGGGAATCTTCATTTGCTTTCAAATGTTACGAATATAAAACGTTGAATAAAAAGTTTCTATCTAGATAAAGCAATTATTTATTGAATTTAACATAATGCTTAATATTTATAACGACTAAATCTTAATTTCAGTATATATATATATATATATATTTGGCCATAAAGACAGCAAAGTAATAATTTTATTTTATATTATGAAAATTTAATGTCTGATTTAGTTTTGGGATGGCTCCACAAACGCTTTAACTACAGAGTGGAATGTATTAATACTTTCCTTAGTTATACATCCATTAGTATCCTCCACAGTACAAATGGTTTTATTACTGTCGACCCGGGAACGAACCTTTAACCAGCATTAATTCGACATCAGTTAGGGAAGTGAAATTGTTTATAGATTCGACGGCTAGCCCCCCCCCCCCTCCCCTTCCTCCCTACGACAGGATTAGTCAACTACTGCCGTAATCTAACGATTATCATCAGGGATCGTTATAACCTACAGCCCATAGTCTATTGTCCCACAGGCAATAATATAATAATAATAATAAACTATTATAATTAATATATGGCTCATATAAGTAATGAGCCTTTTTACTGCATTAGTAACTCGCTTAAAAATCTTGAGAGTTAATTGAATTTTATTTGAACTCATACTTCCAAGCAGTAGGTGAAAAATGTTATATTCTTTCTGTATTAAAATGATCTCAAAGATCCTCAGAAATCCTTAATATTAGGCAAAATGTATTATTAAAACAAAATAAATAGGTATGCTATTAGTATTATTGGCATCAACATGAGGATCTTAACGACCGATGATATTTTACTGACACATGATTTTTAATGCTCTTCTTAGCACAAAGAGCACATTCACTGATCAACCAAAATAAGTGGTCATGTTCTGGTTTCCAATCGACAGAAAAACAATATCCTCAATGCATTTATAAATAATATATGTAATATATAACAAATTAAGAATATCATTACAACTATAAATTATACTTCTTTGTATGTAATTTAGAATTTGAATAGAAGGCATTTACTCCCTTGTCTTATTACTACTTACATTTGATGCAGCATATAATTCAAAAGATCTGAATTGATTTCTTAAGGAGATATTATTTATCCTCTTCCCTTAGAAAATCGGTTAATTCGTGAAGCGGGTCTGGTCACGCTGTTAGACTGAATTCGTCTTGACGATTTATCCCAATAATCAGGCAACGAAGGGCAAAAAATGTTGTACTCTGAAATTGATTCTAGTTTTAGGGAAGACGATTTCGAACGAGATACTGAAAATCCGCAAGGTTAGGGCCGAGTGCGGGGAGGGGAACTGTTTATACTATACGTCAGAATAGGTGACTTTTTCTGTTTTTTCGCTTAGAACTCGGAAACAGTAGGTTATAGAAAATGTTTTTACAAAAAAAAAAAAAAAAAATCTCATTAAATTTCCTGCAATAATGATCCAATGCACTTCTTTTTTTTGTATCTTTATTTGTTTCCAACAAAATCGACTGCCGAAATTTACTTTTTTTCGGAGATCCATTATAAATATTCTTCTGAACTCGGTAAAATATTTCAAAATCTTGATACCAAATTTAAATGGGTTTCTTCAATTATTGTTTAATTGTGAACATAACCAATGCCACAAAAGATACAGTATTGCATTATTTATCATCTTAGTTTTACAGGAACAAAGTTCACTTAGTGGAATATATCACAGGACTACAAGAGAAATTATTTTTTTTAGTACCTTGGATTTTGGAACCGATTTCAGTTATATTTGGGGCGCTGAATCTAAATATGAAATCTTTTTTTTCCTATCAGCTCTCGTGTATGTAATTTATTTACGACAGCTTCCTCCACTACTGTACCAGCGTTCAGACCTACATAATGTTTTTCACCCAATTTTCCTTTGTTGCCTGGGCTACAGCCCATTCAAAAGGGTTTAACAACTAGCGTTTTTCATGCTTCGGGTGTTGGTGTTCTATCCTTGAAGGTGGCCTAATCAGTGACATCCCTTTGAGAGTTTTTTTCCCTAGTATTTTCATTTAAATGTGAAAAATACCAACACCGATACCAATTAAAAAGGTATTTGATTTTTCGGCTCAGATGGAATTTCCATTTAAGATGTTGGCCTTTGGACGTGGGGCGGGGCTACAAGGTCCGAAAGATTATGTTTCACTATTTGGTCCAGTATCTAGGCTAAGGCTAAGGGTGAGGGTTAGTCTTCTTCGCCCCACCTAAAAGCTTTCTCAGATCAAATTTAACCCCGACCTCACAATGTACACATCTCCTCAACCAGCTTCCTTGGAAAGGCCTCTCCAATGAATTGTATGCTTGTCTGTTTCTAGAGTGCAATATATCCACTATAAACAATATACATCTAGGGACCAAAAAGGGTTCCTTGTTTGAACGCTTTCAACATGAGCAATACTACAGAAAAAAAGCGATAATCACCTAAAAACCTTGAATTCATTGAAAAATAATATACATATATATTCACATGTGTATGTTTCTCTAATATAAAATGGATATAAGGAGCTATTATAAATCATTTTATTTTATTTTATTAATTTTTTTTTGGCGCATTGAATGAAAGTATTACCGTACCACAAGTAACCCATATTTTCTATAATTCTTTTTTCTCACATGTTTAGACTTTCTACATAAATCCAGGGTTGTTTTTTTTTTGTTCTCCTTTTTCCCGAGACACAAATTACCGACTTCTTTAATATTATCCCTGATCCCTACCCATAACTTGTCCATATCATCGCTTTTCTAAGGCTTCAAACCTATTCTTGACTTCTAGCACGAATTGATTTATAATTGAAGGACTTTTCAATTTATTCAAAATTTATGACCATTTTATGATCAAAATGTTCTCAACAAGTACTGTTTTCTTTCCTAATTTTCTATACTGAGATTTTGTCGAAGTTTCACGATTACTAGATCATGATCTGACCCATATTTTGTCGAAGTTTCACGATTACTAGATCATGATCTGACCCATATTTTATTCGATGATAAGATCTCGTGTTAATTATAATATTTTGTCATTTATGTTGTACTAAGAGATGGATTTGATTTCGTTTTTGTGAATCCGGTAATGTCTACTTACACTTATGAATATCCTTATGTTTAAACTTTGTACTTTTGATTATTAGGCCTTTCGAGATTTTCAAAGTTTATTAGCAATTTTTAGCGATGTTTATTGGTCGGATTCCATAATCATTACCATATTCGTGCAAATTTTCTTTACCGATTGCCAGATAAAATACTTCTTCCCTGCCCACCTTTGCGTTCGCGCCTTCTATTATAATTTGCATGCAGTTTCGGCAATTATTCGTAAATCTACTTAGTTTATAATCAAATTCGCATTTAACTCCATCATCACAGTCTTTGGTAGGAGAATTTGTGTTTATATCAACGAGATTTTAAACCAACGCCCCTGAAATATGGCCACCCATATCCTAGCACTAAAATACTGTACGTCCCTCAATGCGGAACAATCAACTCCTAATTAGAAACAGTACCTAAACAATAATCACAACTCCCTCTATACCAAATAGTGTACTTCCCTTCCGTTAACTAGCCCTCCCCTGCCCAGCGAACCTCTTGCAATTCCACGATATCTGAGTTATATACCTTAACCTCGTTTGCAGGCGATTTTAGCCAACCTGCTGATTTGAACTCCTAACCTTCCACGTACCTATGCCTAAAATTGTAATTTTCAACTTGCGCCATGAATCCCCTTAAGCAGTATCCACCCAGAAATCCAAACGGGGGACTAGTTTAATTCCGGACACACCGATATTTTAGTATCGCCTTGTATAGAACCATTTCACATTGACCACTTCCTCATTGATTTCTAGCCCTGATGATTCCTACGATCTGTTTTGAAATACCAGCGGAAACTGATTCACCTACAATCGTTTCCTTAAAAAATGGTTTAAGACGATCTAACGGCATTAGAACGTTATGAGGCAGTGAGCCTCATGCGTTTCATGTTGCAAGATGGAATGACCTAACTAAACAACGGTCAATAAATAATATATCAAAATAAACTATGTAAATCTCAAAAAAGGTTAAATTTCGAACCCAATATTTAATATATGCCTATTTGTTATAAATAAATCGCCTCTGTATATATATATATATATATATATATATATATATATATATATATATATATATATATATATATGAATAGCCTGTTTGTCTGATTTTCCTGTTCGTGCTAAGAAACATACATCAAAATAAAGATTTTAGGATGCTCGGCGATTTGGGCAGGGATGCTGGCGAGCCAGGATGAAATTGATCGTGAGTGAGTTAGGCAGGCTTCAGCTCCAGTAAAGGCTCGTAACCGGATAAAGATAAACACCCTCACACGCCTTTTTTCGAAGCTCTTGAATATTTTAGTTGACAACGTCTTGGAGGGCTGCCTCAGTCTTATGTAATTGAGTTTTACTTTCTGTATAGTTTTTATATTTTCTCTCAAAGCTTTACCTTTCTGAATAAAATATAGAGTAAAAAAAAAAAAGAAATATAAGACATTTGTTTTCAATTTTAGCCTAGTGATGAATCTTGCGTGAATTATCTTTGACGAATTATTAATCAATAATTTTCGTAAATTCTCATCAATTTTTAAATAAGATTTAACCTAAGTTTCATATATTTTATTGTTACCGTGCTTAAAATGACGTGAAATAATTTTAAAATAAGAGAAATATATGAAATTTATCAATAAATGTAATGTTACTATCACTGACTTTTCATAAATGCTGTTTAAATTTTCCACATTGTTAATCGATGATAAAGAAAAGCTGGCTAAAGCGTTGAAGACACGATAATGAATTCTGATTCCTGTGTGAGAACCCCCTTCCCTCCTCAATACCACTCTAAAAATTAACGGCAATCTTAGACCTTATCGGGATTAGCATTCAACTCATCCTAAACATCTTGTTATAAATTCTGTTTTTAGTATATCAGATATATCTCTATCAGGGCGTTCTAAACTAAGAAGCGGAGTGGAGGATGAGTCCATTGTCCATTTCGATCAACATTTTTAGCTTGATTCTGCATTGAAAAAAAGTCAAAAAATATCCAACCGGTTCGTCCTAGGATCTAAGAAAAAAACAACACTGAAACTGCTTTATTTTACATCTCGAATTTGAAAATTATATCCACATAGTTTTTCCATCAAAACAGTTTTTTAAGAGTATATTAAAGGAAATCTTAAAAAATAATTGATTTTTGGTTAAAAAATGTTTAAATTATTAAGTAAACTAGCCTTATACTTAGATATTTTCACATAAAAAATGATGGCAGATTTTGATTCAGCTCATCAAATATCCTAAATGTTAAAAAAAAAAAATCAGTTCCGAGGGTGCTCAATATTTTTAAAAAGCCATAAAATTAAGTTTCAGTGTGAAGCTCTATGTCTCGTCTTCAGTGCATACGATATCAAAGTTCTTGGGCTCGTTAGAAAAAGGGAAGTTTATTCTTTCCATCCATATAATCAACTATTCATTATCTTAGGTATGTGCAAAATAATATGATTACTAAATAGAAAGAAAATCGAGGTTTTTGCGGAAAAGGTTGGTTCTGAAAGACGTAGGAACACCACGGCTAAAGCAATTCGCGTATTATAAGAACCTTTACTGATGCCCCAAAATTGGCTTGAATCATTCAAAAGGTACCTGATTTATGAGAGATTTTACAAAAATTTGAAGTTTAGTTTTAGATTCGCTTGAAAATTTGATATTATTATTATTATTATTATTCACAAGAAAATTAAATAAATAAATGAAATAAGAAAAAAATATGCTATTTCAGTTAATTAATAATTTATAATTATTTGTATGGTCTATTAGTTATGGAATGTTTTATCAATTAAGTAATATTTTATTTCTGTCAGCTTGAATAGAAAATAGTGGTCTGTGAAATATATCACTGCTTTTAATATCAGTAAAAACACTGAAATCGACAATTAAGTATTATTTTATTTCTGTCAGCTTGAATAGAAAATAGTGGTCTGTGAAATATATCACTGCTTTTAATATCAGTAAAAACACTGAAATCGACAATTAAGTAATATTTTATTTCTGTCAGCTTGAATAGAAAATAGTGGTCTGTGAAATATATCACTGCTTTTAATATCAGTAAAAACACTGAAATCGACAATTAAGTAATATTTTATTTCTGTCAGCTTGAATAGAAAATAGTGGTCTGTGAAATATATCACTGCTTTTAATATCAGTAAAAACACTGAAATCGACAATTAAGTATTATTTTATTTCTGTCAGCTTGAATAGAAAATAGTGGTCTGTGAAATATATCACTGCTTTTAATATCAGTAAAAACACTGAAATCGACAATTAAGTAATATTTTATTTCTGTCAGCTTGAATAGAAAATAGTGGTCTGTGAAATATATCACTGCTTTTAATATCAGTAAAAACACTGAAATCGACAATTAAGTAATATTTTATTTCTGTCAGCTTGAATAGAAAATAGTGGTCTGTGAAATATATCACTGCTTTTAATATCAGTAAAAACACTGAAATCGACAATTAAGTATTATTTTATTTCTGTCAGCTTGAATAGAAAATAGTGGTCTGTGAAATATATCACTGCTTTTAATATCAGTAAAAACACTGAAATCGACAATTAAGTAATATTTTATTTCTGTCAGCTTGAATAGAAAATAGTGGTCTGTGAAATATATCACTGCTTTTAATATCAGTAAAAACACTGAAATCGACAATTAAGTATTATTTTATTTCTGTCAGCTTGAATAGAAAATAGTGGTCTGTGAAATATATCACTGCTTTTAATATCAGTAAAAACACTGAAATCGACAATTAAGTATTATTTTATTTCTGTCAGCTTGAATAGAAAATAGTGGTCTGTGAAATATATCACTGCTTTTAATATCAGTAAAAACACTGAAATCGACAATTAAGTAATATTTTATTTCTGTCAGCTTGAATAGAAAATAGTGGTCTGTGAAATATATCACTGCTTTTAATATCAGTAAAAACACTGAAATCGACAATTAAGTATTATTTTATTTCTGTCAGCTTGAATAGAAAATAGTGGTCTGTGAAATATATCACTGCTTTTAATATCAGTAAAAACACTGAAATCGACAATTAAGTAATATTTTATTTCTGTCAGCTTGAATAGAAAATAGTGGTCTGTGAAATATATCACTGCTTTTAATATCAGTAAAAACACTGAAATCGACAATTAAGTAATATTTTATTTCTGTCAGCTTGAATAGAAAATAGTGGTCTGTGAAATATATCACTGCTTTTAATATCAGTAAAAACACTGAAATCGACAATTAAGTAATATTTTATTTCTGTCAGCTTGAATAGAAAATAGTGGTCTGTGAAATATATCACTGCTTTTAATATCAGTAAAAACACTGAAATCGACAATTAAGTAATATTTTATTTCTGTCAGCTTGAATAGAAAATAGTGGTCTGTGAAATATATCACTGCTTTTAATATCAGTAAAAACACTGAAATCGACAATTAAGTAATATTTTATTTCTGTCAGCTTGAATAGAAAATAGTGGTCTGTGAAATATATCACTGCTTTTAATATCAGTAAAAACACTGAAATCGACAATTAAGTAATATTTTATTTCTGTCAGCTTGAATAGAAAATAGTGGTCTGTGAAATATATCACTGCTTTTAATATCAGTAAAAACACTGAAATCGACAATTAAGTATTATTTTATTTCTGTCAGCTTGAATAGAAAATAGTGGTCTGTGAAATATATCACTGCTTTTAATATCAGTAAAAAACACTGAAATCGACAATTAAGTATTATTTTATTTCTGTCAGCTTGAATAGAAAATAGTGGTCTGTGAAATATATCACTGTTTTTAATATCAGTAAAAACACTGAAATCGACAATTAAGTAATATTTTATTTCTGTCAGCTTGAATAGAAAATAGTGGTCTGTGAAATATATCACTGCTTTTAATATCAGTAAAAACACTGAAATCGACAATTAAGTATTATTTTATTTCTGTCAGCTTGAATAGAAAATAGTGGTCTGTGAAATATATCACTGCTTTTAATATCAGTAAAAACACTGAAATCGACAATTAAGTATTATTTTATTTCTGTCAGCTTGAATAGAAAATAGTGGTCTGTGAAATATATCACTGCTTTTAATATCAGTAAAAACACTGAAATCGACAATTAAGTAATATTTTATTTCTGTCAGCTTGAATAGAAAATAGTGGTCTGTGAAATATATCACTGCTTTTAATATCAGTAAAAACACTGAAATCGACAATTAAGTAATATTTTATTTCTGTCAGCTTGAATAGAAAATAGTGGTCTGTGAAATATATCACTGCTTTTAATATCAGTAAAAACACTGAAATCGACAATTAAGTAATATTTTATTTCTGTCAGCTTGAATAGAAAATAGTGGTCTGTGAAATATATCACTGCTTTTAATATCAGTAAAAACACTGAAATCGACAATTAAGTATTATTTTATTTCTGTCAGCTTGAATAGAAAATAGTGGTCTGTGAAATATATCACTGCTTTTAATATCAGTAAAAACACTGAAATCGACAATTAAGTATTATTTTATTTCTGTCAGCTTGAATAGAAAATAGTGGTCTGTGAAATATATCACTGCTTTTAATATCAGTAAAAACACTGAAATCGACAATTAAGTAATATTTTATTTCTGTCAGCTTGAATAGAAAATAGTGGTCTGTGAAATATATCACTGCTTTTAATATCAGTAAAAACACTGAAATCGACAATTAAGTATTATTTTATTTCTGTCAGCTTGAATAGAAAATAGTGGTCTGTGAAATATATCACTGCTTTTAATATCAGTAAAAACACTGAAATCGACAATCCTATCAGGTAACTGGGGTATGTACTTTGCTTTCGTAGAAAAATAAAGTTTTAGTATCCCGCAGCGAGTCGAGTGGGTGAGAGAATTGCATTAGTGGTCCGAGTAACCCCATAACATTAGCCTCAAAACTTGAAGCACTAAGACGCCTGACCAGGGCATTACTTCCATGGCAAGGCGAAAAGAACAACTAACCAAGTTAGTTCTTGCCCAGGAACCGGCCCGTCATGACCTTAAATGTAGAAAACACCAACGCACCTCAACTTTTATAATTCTAGCGCCTTGTTTTTGTTAATAAATTTAAGTTTTTAGTTAAAAATGAATTGAATAGCACTGTTAATGATATTATCCTTTAAAAAAATGGATTTCTTTCACTGAAGAATAACTAAAAAAAACCTGGTGCGGTGCGCGCATCACACAACTTTCCCTTACCGCCCTACAATAATTATCTTTTTAATATAATTCTAAAGAGTTCACATAAACAATACTTGAAATAAACTCAGCAGCATTCAATTCTTCTCCCACTTAAGTATAATAAAATAGTTTTTAAAACAATTTTAGTACAACAATTCTGTACACTACCTCTATATTTTAACTTTGTCAAGTTGCAAATATATTTTTAAAGTTGCTGGTTTAGTTTCTATGGAAATATTTTCTTTCCATTAAATAATGTGAAAGTAGAAATTATTAAGTTAATTTCCGTTTTTGTATTCTTAAATTACTTTGTTACAGAGCGAATTGTTTACAACAGATTGACGGATTGGTGGGATGAGGTTCGGTCGCATCTATCTCCTTTCGGATGCGCTCGGTTAGCCATCTATTTTATGCTCCTCATAAAATGCACTGTATCTTTGCTAATACTGGTCCGATTTTGATGATTTTTTTTTTTTTAGATACTTAGTAACCTTTCATATCATTCTGTACATAATTTACTATAAATTGCATACTTTTTAAGCCATGCGAAAATAAAATATTCTTTTCTTCATAACTTTTTTTCCTGCATTTTCTCGGTGATTTACTACATAAATGAAAAGTTAAAGGCCTTTATAAAGAATAATTTTGGCAAGATTCATCAAAATCGTTAGAGCTGTTTTTGAGAAAAATGTAAAAAAGTGTAAAATCCATGATATAATTGCTATTTCCGGTTAGTCCGATGCGCTGCATCTTTGCTATTATTGGTCCGATTTTGATGATTCTTTTATTGTTTTTTAAATAATTTAATTATCTTTCATACAAGTCTATAGATGATTTACCATAAATTGCACGCTTTTGAAGTTATGCGTAAATAAAATATTCTTTTCATCATAACTTTTTTCCCTGCAATTCCTCGGTGATGTACCATATATATGAAAAGTTAAAGGTCTTTATGAAGAATAATTTTGGCAAGATTCATCAAAATCGTTAGAGCTGTTTTTGAGAAAAATGTAAAAAAGTGTAAAATCCATGATATAATAGCTATTTCCGGTTAGTCCGATGCGCTGCATCTTTGCTATTATTGGTCAGATTTTGATGATTCTTTTATTGTTTTTTAAATAATTTAATTATCTTTCATACAAGTCTATAGATGATTTACCATAAATTGCACGCTTTTGAAGTTATGCGTAAATAAAATATTCTTTTCATCATAACTTTTTTCCCTGCAATTCCTCGGTGATGTACCATATATATGAAAAGTTAAAGGTCTTTATGAAGAATAATTTAGGCAAGTTTCATCAAAATCGTTAGAGCCGTTTTCGAGAATATTGTAAACAATTGTAATATCCATGGTATAATTACCATTTCCGGTTAGTCCGATGCGCTGTATCTTTGCTATTATTGGTCCGATTTTGATGATTCTTTTATTCTATTTTAGATGATTTAATTACCTTTCATAAAAGTCTATTGATAAATTACCGTAAAATGCATACTTTTTAAGCTATGCGCAAATAAAATATTCTTTTCATCATAACTTTTTTCCCTGCAATTCCTCGGTGATGTACCATATATATGAAAAGTTAAAGGTCTTTATGAAGAATAATTTAGGCAAGTTTCATCAAAATCGTTAGAGCCGTTTTCGAGAATATTGTAAACAATTGTAATATCCATGGTATAATTACCATTTCCGGTTAGTCCGATGCGCTGTATCTTTGCTATTATTGGTCCGATTTTGATGATTCTTTTATTCTATTTTAGATGATTTAATTACCTTTCATAAAAGTCTATTGATAAATTACCGTAAAATGCATACTTTTTAAGCTATGCGCAAATAAAATATTCTTTTCATCATACCTTTTTTCCCTGCAATTCCTCGGTGATTTACTTCATAAATGAAAAGTTAAAGACCTTTATGAAGAATTATTGAGGCAAGTTTAACTTAATTAAGTTTAACTCAGTTTAAGTGGCACTTCCGGTTAGTCGATTTTGACGAAAATGTTGCTGTAACATCACATGCATGTGCTAACCTTAAATATGTAATTTCAGTATCGTACAGCTTTCCGTTTTTGAGCTAGACTGATCACATACACACAGACACACAGACACACGGACACACAGACACACAGACCATTTTGCGAGACTTGGTCATTTGGACTCAGGGGACCTTAAAACATGTATTTCTGTTGAAAACTCGAATTCGAAAATTTTCACGATCGCAATACTTCCCCTTACTCTATACTTCGTATATAGGTAAGGGAAAGTAAAAAAGATTGGTTGATGAAAAAGAAAACATATTCGGATATTAATTTACAGAATCTATTAAATATATGTCCGCACGATTGGAATACTTTTTAATTAATTAATTTAATTTATATCATAATTTTTAAATTATTCGTTCCGTAAAGACACTTTTGATATTTTTTTTTAGGAAATTAGAGAACTAAAAAGGTAATCAGCAGACCCCGAAGAAACATTTCCAACAAAATTACATCTTTCTAATTCAGATCCAATCGAAAACACCGAACTTCACAAAATAAATTTACGACTTACAAATACCAAAAAGAAATATTACATATTGTTAAAGTAATGGGCCCGATTAATTATAGTCTCTTATCTATTAATGTAACCAAAATTATCCCCTTAGGATGAGATAAGGAAAAATTGTTAACGATAATTATTCATCAGCTCGTAATTAGCTGTCGATCTAGACAATACAAAATGTCCTGATGAAGGTCTACAGCGTTGGCCGAAACTTTGGCACACAATAAAAAAATAAGTTCTACCCATAATTATTTTAATTATCGGTTTCTAATCAGTTAGAAATGGCGCACGCATTCCTTTAGTCGTAGATAAAAAAAAAAAAACCTATGACTTTCCAAGAATCGAATTTCTGTATTTTTATATATATTTTTTTTTATACATATAAAAGCCTTTGTGGTATTTCTATATATTTCTACTCTGGCGTTTCTATATATACTTAATATACTATTCATAATAATGACATTAACGATAATCATCAAATGACTATAATTATTTTCAGTGCATTTTAATTTTGAATTAATTAAATACATTTGATGATACTATATTCTATATATACTTAATATACTATTCATAATAATGACATTAACGATAATCATCAAATGACTATAATTATTTTCAGTGCATTTTAATTTTGAATTAATTAAATACATTTGATTATACTAGTCACTTTTTTATTATATTTATTACAACTACTGTAATTGTTACTATTTTGGTTTGTTATTTTCAATACGTAATAAATTTTTGTAACTAACCAAGAAAATGTGTATTACCCCCTTTCAAAATTTGAGATTTTACATTTCAAGATACGTAGAATCCAAATATTGAATAAAAATGCCATAGGCCGTCCGAGGATTTTCTCCGAGACAATTGAACCGATATTCTTGATATTTGGCACCAAAGTCACAAGTCACCAGGATTACCTTCGGATCTCGACATGGCAATCCACAATTTCGTTTCAAAATGGCGACCGATTGGAGATATTATACCCCCGTAACTCAGTCATTTATAGCGATTATCTCGAAAACTATATCTGATATGAAAAAAAAAAATATCAACATTCTTGAAGTAAGCATCACGAGCTTTAATTTTGGACAGGAAACAGATTATAGGGACAACACTCGTCCTCAGATAGCTCTGGAAGTTGGTGTAATTCTGGGATTGGTACTTCCTCTGTTTAAGGGACCGGACGAGTTACAAGTCCACTTGCTACGGTTGTCTCTATTGATTGCAGTAATATTTACTAGACAGAAATAACAGCCATGCATGTGGTTTTTGGGTTCTCTCATAACCATCGGTAGGCCGAATTACAAAATGTTTCTTTTCTCGCTAGTCCACTGGCGTAAATGTTCTACACAAGTTTTAAAAACCTGATGCGGTGCCCAGGATTTATCCTGATCACCGAGCTTAACACCAAAGTATCCATGATAAGCTCTCTTTACAAGGTCACTAACAGTCTTTCTGTTATCTTTTAATGTGTATTCTCCGCGTATGTAGCAAATCACATCAGGATGATTTACACAACTTCTTCTACTTGAACTATTTTTTATCAACTCCGATCTATCCTGCACGGCTAAAACTCACGAACTGACGTCAAATTTACTTGAAGTGTTGAAATGAAGGATGGGATTCCCAGCGACGAAGTGGGTGATTCCCAGTCTGGTCAAGCAGGAAGTGGCTTGACTCAAGCAGTCGGTTTTACTTGTTTTTTAACACATATTTCAAAAACTAGAGCTGATATAAAAAAAACTGATTTCATATTTAAATTCAGCGCCCCAAATATAACTAAAATCAGTTCCAAAATCCAATGCACCAAAAAACCTTTTTTTCTTCTAGGCCTGTGTTATGGTTGGAACTATTTACTTCTTTCTTTAGGTCTTCAGCAATACTTTTGCTTATAACTGCGGATTGATTTTACATAGTGCATTCTCCCTCACTTACACTTATTCATTGCTCATTCAGTGCATTCACCCTCACTCACGCTTATTGACACTCGAGCCATGTTTGCTGCCGATTTTTTCTGTAATTAGTTTAAGATCGGCCTCACATTCTTAATGTCTCAGACATATCTCAAAACATTTGTTTTATTTCATATTTTCAGTTCTAAAAAACTTTATTCGATATCTGTTTTTGAGAATCAGTTTTATTAAAACAGAAATACCACAAACGAACATATTTTGTAGATAAAAAATATCATAATATCACGTATTGTAATAAAATATTGAATGTTTAATTTTGTATATTGCACCAATTGAAACTGATCTATTTAAACTATTTTAGCAAAACTGGTTAGCGTTTTTGGTGATTTTATTATAATAATAATAAAAGGCTTAGCGAACCCGGAGGTTCGATGCCGATACCACTAATCGCTGTCTACAAATCTCGGTCCACCGACTACCTTCCAAACCCAAATTCCTTAGATCACTCTTAATACTATCCTCCCACCTACGTTTCGGTCTACCCCTCGGACGTTTACCAGTCAGCTCAGCGTTTATTAACTTTTTAGGAATTCGTTCGTTACTGAGCCCAACAACTTTGCAAGCCCATTTCAACCGTCGCGATGATATCACTTCGATTATATTAACAGGGTGCATGCTCCGCAATTCCGCGTTGTGTAATCTCCTAAACTCTCCAGTTGACTCATCCTTTTTCGGACCAAATATTTTACGCAGTACCTTATTCTCGAATACCTTAAGGCGTTGTTCGTCCTTCAAGGTTAGCGGCCACGTTTCACACCCATACAGAACTGTAGGCAAGATAATAGTTTTGTATATTCTAAGTTTTAAGTTTCTGGACAAAATGCGCGACCTAAGTAATGTTGACACCGAAAAATAACAAGCATTTCCCGCCTTTAACCGCGCCTTTATTTCCTCTTGAATTTCGTTTTTTCTAGTAATCACAGACCCCAAATACTTAAATTTCTCAACGTGTTCAAACCTATTTTCTCCTATATCTATATCCTCAAAATCTCCTCTGTTTCTATTGCTAACCATATATTTCGTCTTATCCGTATTTATTTTGAGGCCAACCTCTTTCCCAGCTGTCATCAACGTTGCTGTATTCAGTTTTATAGTTTCCGCGTCCTCACTTAATAATACCAAATCATCCACAAACCCCAGCACGGATATTCTACCACCCAGATCTAAACCCCTTTCGGTAAGCATTACCTTTCTAATGACATACTCTAATGCTAAATTAAATAGGACAGGTGAAAGGGAATCGCCTTGTTTTAACCCCGAGCGAACTTCAAATTTCTCCGAAAAATAATTACCTATTCTAACTTTATTGAATGTTTCGGTCATGCACATCCCTACTAGATTTACTAACTTCTTCGGTATTCCCTGCTCAATCAAAATGTTATACAGTCTCCGGCGATCAATGGAATCATAAGCCTTTTTGAAATCCACAAAAAGCTGATGAACTACACCGTTGAATTCTAATTTTTTTTCTAATATTTGCCGTAAGGAAAATATTTGATCGATAGTTGATCGGTTCCGTCTAAAACCACATTGGTAGTCTCCGATAATTTCCTCGGCATATTCCGTGATTCGACTAGTTAGGATCAACGAGAATATTTTATAACATATCGGGAGGAGTGATATTCCGCGATAGTTATTACACTCCGTCCTCGGACCTTTTTTGTGAATCGGAATAAGTATAGATTCTTTCCATTCTTCGGGCATTTTTTCATTTTTCCAGATCTTTTTAACCAAAAAATGTATTTTAGAAACTCCAGCTTCACCGCACGCTTTTATTATTTCACTGGAAATGTTGTCGATTCCCACTGCTTTATGAGATTTTAATTTTCCGATGGCTATTTCGACTTCCTCCTTACTCGGTTCTTCAATTAACGGTTCAGCACTCTGATATTCAGAAGGAGGAGATTGATTATTATTTCCCGAATTCAAAATACTTTCAAAGTGTTTTTTAAATTTATTCACAATGTCCCCCGGATCGGCCAAGATATTGTTATTTTCATCTCTAATTCCATTCATTGCTGGTTCAAACTGTTTACGCGATCTGCTTATACCCTTGCACATGTCTCTTACGTTGTTTTCAATTCTATTAGTTTCTATCTCTATTATTTTGTTTTTAAGATATTCTCGTTTTTTATTTTTGAGGAATTTGGACGTTTCATTCATCAAGGCCCGGAAATTAGCAGCATTGTTATCGCTTGGATTATTCAAAGCTTTTAGTTTCGCGGCTCTTCTTTTTTCGCACAAGTTTAGACAATCATTATCGAACCACGGTTTATTCTTTTTATTGTCCCTTTTTCCAAGACACAGATTACTTACCTCTTTAATATTATCCCTAATTCCGATCCATAGCTTGTCTACATCTTCGCGATCCTCATCTAAAGATTCCAAGGCTTCAAACCTATTCTTGATTTCTACCGCGAATTGATTTCTAATTGAAGGGTTTTTCAATTTATCTAGATCAAAATTTTCGGAACAAATACGGCTTTCTTTCCTTTTTTTTATATTAAGTTTTTGTCGAAGTTTCGCGATTACTAATTCATGATCTGACCCACATTCTGCCCCACGATAAGACCTCACGTTAATTATACTATTTTGCCATCTTTGTTGTATCAAAACATGATCAATTTGATTGCGTGTTTGTGAATCCGGCGATGTCCACGTATACTTATGAATATCCCTATGTTTAAACGTAGTACTTTTGATTGTTAGGTTTTTCGAGATAGCAAAGTTTATTAAACGGATCCCATTATCATTGCTATGTTCGTGCAAACTTTCTTTACCGATCGTCGGATAGTATACTTCTTCCCTTCCCACCTTTGCGTTTGCGTCCCCTAATATTATTTTCATGCAGTTTCGAGGTAGTTTATCATATACCCACTCTAGTTTATCATAAAATTCGCATTTAACTTCATCATCACTGTCTTCGGTAGGGGAATGTATGTTTATCAGCGCGATTTTAAACCACCGCCCCTGAAATATGGCCACAGATATCCTATCACTAAAAAATTTTACGTCCCTCAATGCGGAGAGCAATCTATTCCTTATTAGAAATCCAGTACCTAAACAATAATTACCGCTCCCACCGTACCAAATAGAATAGTTCCCTTCTGTTAACGAACCCTCCCCTGGCCACCGAACCTCTTGCAGTGCCACGATATCTGCATTGTATCTCTTAACCTCGTTTGCCACCGATTTTAACCCACCCGCTGTATTCAAACTTCTTACGTTCCACGTCCCTATACCTAAATCTCTAATTTTCAACTTGCGCCATGAATCCCCTGAAGCAGTCCCCACCCGGAGACCCGAACGGGGGACTAGTTTACTTCCGGATAATGAGCGTTTTACCTCAGAGAGATCCATGACTTTTTGTGGTATTTTGTGAACTAAAAATATGTGAGTAGGGCGTTCAAACCTACGTCACACCCTCCAGCAAGCCTGGAGGAGCGCTCTCATTGTTGGTCAGCGAGTCCATCGGACTTAGCCGGGAGGAACTTCCAAGGAATTTCCACCGACCATCCCCACATCCGCCACCCGTGGGACGCTCCCCTACGCGGTAATGAGATCCGCGCGAGGGGTGATTTTATTACATTGTTAAAATCGACGTGAATGAAAATTAGTATTGAGGAAGGAGGTAAGCAATAGGGAACTCGTTTTTTGTTAAATTATTAAAATTCAATTTAAATATATGATTCTTTCAAAGGAGTTCCATTGCTACTAATTATGGCTTCTTTACGTTTGCTCAAATAATCACTAATGATTTATGTATTTTACCTTAGGTACCAAAAGCTAGCAAAATGTTTAGGTGTTGAGGAAGTTACAAGGTGCTTACTGGGAGTCTTCCTTTTCCTCCCTTTCTTAATTATAGAGAGAAAATAAATCTAAGTTACTTTTAACGAGTTGTGGTTATTACGACGTTAAAGCCTCCAGAAGATGGTGTACGCGTGGCCGCTTAGTCGGTTTCAATCTAGCTCCATTTCTTTCTTCTTATTCTAAGCATATCTTACATTTTCAAACTGCTTTATCGTTAAAACTTAATCAAATATTATTAAAATTCGCCGATTTCTGGTTAAATATGCTTATATTTAAGTTATAAACCTTAAGGAAGGTATAAACCTTAAGGAAGGACATTCTAGTGGCGGAGGTGTTGTTTTATGTTTTTATTGCAGTCTAGTGCGATACTTTTCAAGTTTTATTTTTTATTTTTAAAACAATCTCAAATAGAATGGTTTATAATAGTGTTGAATATATGTTTTAGCGTGTTTTTTTTTATTCTACTAAACAAGTTTGATAAGGCCAAAATATATCTTTAATAAATTCTTTTATAAAGATTACAAAAAGTTTATCTTAACTGAATGTATTCGTTATAAAATATTATATAATATTATTTACTGCAGGAGATTACTTGATTGGTAGGCACTGGCTATAAATAATAATCAAATTACCATAAATAAATGTAACAAAATAAGTAAACGCAACTCAATAAAGTGACCCAGTGACTAATGCAATTTAACTTTATAGCCCGGAAGCCTGACTGCTCTCCCACTACGAGTCAGCCTCGGCGGAGTCGTTGCATACATTAGTTATTACCATTGGAGCTTCCGGCAGGCTGGAACTGGAGTCTTTGTCCTGGAGCACAAATGCTGGCTTCAACCGGTTGATGGTAACGGTCTTGGATCCACATTGCAGCTGGAGGACGAATGTCTTCTTGTCCCTCTTTATCACCTAGCAGGAACATGGCCGTTGCACAATGTAGTATCTCAAAAAGGAGGTGGGAGCCCATTAACAGGCCCGGTGTACGAAGGGTCTCGTTGTGGATGTCAGGTGATGCAATTGCTCCCTAAGGTGTCGGACGAACTCCTCAGTGCTCTACCACTATTTAGACCTCTCCAAAAATTCACCAGGCAACCGAAGAGGTCCGAAAATCATCTCCGCAGCACCGTTGTCATTCCGCAGAGCCGAGCGTAGTCCCAGCAGCACTAACGGTAACAGACCTGTCCAGGCATTGCCGTTGAGCTGCGCCATTAGACCCATCTTGAGTTTACGATGCCATCTCTCAACGCATCCGTTTGACTGTGGCTGGTGTGCGGTAGTCTTGCTGCGCTGAAACTCCAAGGTCTTCGACAACTGCTGAAATAAATTCGATTCGAAATGGTGCCCCTGATGGGTTGTGATGCGTGCTAGGACATCGAAACGCGAAATCCATGTTTAGCAGAGTGCTTCGGCACAGGTAGCCGCCGACCTACCTACCATCGTAAGACAGTACCTCCTACCAGCTGCCGATGGTAGAGGTCTTATGATATCGAGTTGTTGTGACTTTGTGACGCTGTACCTGCACCGTGGGCCGTTGACAGGATATTTTGATGTTCCAATGTTTTTGGATCAAAAGTCCAACATTTTGACTGGGCCAAAAAAATCGCTGAGTAACGAGCCGACGGGAACCACGAACTCCCAGATGGCTAAGATTATGCATATCCTGAATAATGGCACGACGCATAATCATCCCTTGCGTAGGAAGGGGCTGTAGGCTTATACATTTCGCTGAGCAGATGCTCAGATATATGAGGGAACTCCATCCATTTGAGCTGCACGCAGTAGTTTCTTAGTAATTCTGCAATTGTGTCGTCGCTGTTGACTAGCTTTAACTAAAATCCGGAGCGTTGATTTTTTCCACTCTGGGTTATGCATCCGCCAAATCATTCTTCACCCCGCAACGTAACGAATATCTGTGGTGAATTGGTTGATAAAATTAACCCACCGAATTCGCATATTCGTTGAGGTCTCTGGCTTCTGCTGGAAAGGCGAAGTGGCTTATGGTCAGCCCATATAGTGAAATGACGACCCTGAACCTGAGAGTGGAAATGCCGGATCGCTTGGTGGATAGACCAAAGCTCGCGGTCATTGGTTGCGAAATTAGGCTTCGCAATAGTAAAAACCCTAGAAAAGAACCCAAGAGGTTGATAGACGCTATTCTCCCATTGCTGAAGCGTCGCTGACTGGGACTAGAGCGGCTCCCGGATTTGGATGTGTGATAATGGCTGCGTTCCGGAGTGCTTCTTTGCATCCCTCAAGTGCCCTGAAAGAGTGCTCAGTCCTTGAAACTGGTGTCTGGTCGTTTCTCTTAGCGCCAGACAAATATACATTTAAAGGTGTTTGTACAGCAGCATCGAGAGGGATGCAACGTCTTTAAATACTACCATTCCCAGAAAACGACGTAAATATAAAACCGTAGAAGGACGCGGGTTCGAGATTATGGCTTAAACTTTTTCAGGCAGCACTGTGACACCATGCAGCGTAACTCTATGCCCCAAAAATTCTAACTCTTCTACCGCAAAAACACATTTGGAGAGGTTAAGAGTTAGACTTTGCTAAAGACGGTGAAAGACCTCATCCAGATGCCTCTTGTGTTCTTCCTAGTCCGTGGATCCGACGAAGATGTCGTCCAGGTAGGCGTAGACGAAGTCAACGCCTCGTATGAAAGTACCAGGAACCTCTGGAAAGTCTGAGCAGCATACGTAGCACATCCGTGCATCAAGAGACCAAACGGGATGAAGACGGCCGTCTTCGGGATGTCTTTCTCGGCGATTGGTATCGGGAAATACACCTTCTTCAAGCATATTTTACTAAATATCCACTTTCCGTGCAAGTTAATGTTGAAGTCAACAATATTTGGTTCTTCGTATCGGTTGGGTACCGCCTTCGCATTCAGTTGACGGTATACCCCGCAGGGCTCAAACATTCATCCTTCTTCGGGACAATATCCAGGGAGCTCGCCCTCTGGCTGCTAGACATGCGAATGATGCCCTCTGCGACATCTGTTCGAACTTCCGTTTAGCCGCCGCGTACCTCTTAGGATGCAACTTTCGCGCCGACGGGGCTCCGCGAGCTTCGATATGATGTATGACGATATGATGTGAATGTAGCGAATACTTAGCAATGACAGTGTGGTTATTAATACCAGGATGCTTCTGAAGAAGCACGGTGTACCATTTGCCGTCGGTGGCCGAATATATTGCAAGTTCTGATATACCTGCTATCTTACCTTTAGTCCACCCATTGGCGTAACAATAGGTCCACAATAAGATGGTGGTAGAAAATCAGGCTCGCACCAATGGTCGGCTGTCCAATTTCTGCCAGGATAAAGCGTCAGGTTATCTTACGTCGCAGACCCAAGACTTCCTCGATTAACGGATCTTCGCAAGATCGTCATATGTGAGAATAGAAGGAATCCCTTTTGCTGCATATAGAAGTAATTCGCGAGGCTTTGTCTTCAAAGACTTCTTCACTGGAAACACCCATAACAATGCTCCTGTGTCCACCAAGTAACGAATACGGGACTGACGGTCATAAACGAAAAGTTGGCGGTTGAAAGGTCTAGCGGTAGGTTCTGGCTCAGCTATCCGCTAGTTCTAGTTTCCCGACGGCTGTGATTTACCATTCCAATTGCAATTTACCATTCCGCAGCGCACTTCATGTCTCTTTCTCCAAATCTATCGTGGTAGAAGCAAAGACTTCCTGCCTGGCTCCTTAATAGAGGCAGCTGAGATGTCCCAGATCTAGACCCATGGGCTTGTCCAAATCCAAACGGTTTTCGTAGTGAGTGGAACGGGGCAATTTTATTACGGTCACGTCGCAGATTTGTGTATCGTCAATTTCTATTCCACTGCCTACCTCACTAATTTTCTCTATGTCCCGCTAGTCGTTTGCTGACAGGGCTAATTGCACCTTATCCAGGAGTCCGCGCCACTAAATAGACATAAGCAGGTCCCTTGCAACAAATGTACCACCCAACTGCTGGAGATCTCTCAGGAAACATGAGGACCGACGGTCGCCGACCTGCTGTTCATCCAAAAGTCGGCGAATCCACCTACTACCGGATTCTCCCAAACTGCGCATAATCCTCTTTGAGAATCCTGTAAGCATCTACTGCCGGGCGGGTTCTTACCAGATCTATAACCTCATGCATAGCTTTGCGATTTAACTGAGCTATGGTATATTGAAACTTTTTTTAGCTACATTTTACACCCTAAATCGCAAAAACTCCATTTGTAGAAAAAAAAAATTCAGCACCTCCCTTATAAAATAGTCTGCTGTGTCCTGATGATAGCCGCTGAATCCATTTCTACCGGCTTCGGAATTAATCCGGGGGCTGTAATCGTTTTGTTTTCTAATGTCACATGATCAGATACGTGTTTTGATGTCATTTATAAGAATATGGATACAGATAAGAACAAAAATGGATACTCACAGCTGTCCTGCATCACGTCGGGGTCACCACTTTAGCGTGTTCTTTTTATTCTACCAAACAAGTTTGATAAGTCCAAAATATATCTTTAATGAATTATTTTGTAATGAATACAAAAAGATTATCTTAATAGAATATATTCGTTATCAAAACATACTATATGTTTAACTGCAGGACGATACTTGATTGTTAGCCACTGCGCATAAATAATAATCAAATTACCATTAAAAAAAAATAACAAAAACAAGCAGTCGCAACTAAAGTTTTGAGCTTATACCTGTTGATTTTTGTGGCTTTGATAGGACTTGATCTTTTTTTTTCTTATGGGTGAGCCCATCCACCAGAAGCATATCCAATGCCAGTAACATACAGATCATATGTTACTGACATTATAGATCATATGTTACTGACATTATAGATCATATGTTACTGACATTTGATATCCTTTTATGGATTAGACGGATATACAGAGATGTGAAAATTATTAGAAATTCGAAGATTTTTTACAAAAAAAAGACTAAATTAAAAAAAATAACATTTATTTGCCATACATTTCTGTATTTTAGTATTTGACAAAAATACCATTACTCTTAATCAATGCTTCAACTCGCCTAAACATGCTTTCCAACAGGTTTTTGCATGCATTTTTAATGTCTGGGTCAAATTCTGATGAGTGCAGATAATAACTTTCTTCAATTTCATCTTCAAAATGGCCCACAAATTTTCATTAGGGTTCATGTCTGGGCTATTCCCAGACCAAGGGATTATTCTTATATTCTTTTCAGCTAAAAACTGAGTGATGGATCTAGCTTTGTGGCAGGGAGCTCCATCATTTCATCATTGCTTGGGAACCAGTCCCTGAGTTGTGGCGGACACCTTTCTTCAAGAACTTTTTTGCATTAGACTTGGTTCATCATTCCCTACAATGTACAGACGACCTGTTCCATTGGCTGACATGATGCTCCAGACCATAACCTGAGTGAGGTGCTTGACAGTTTGCGCAACAGATTGCGGAGCAAATTTTTCTTCAGATGCTCTCCTGATGTACTGGCTGCTTTCATCTGAAACCTTTAAGATTAATTCGTCAGAGAAGCACACCTGCAATAATTGAAAACATGTTTGGAAAGCTTTCAGGTTTGGAAATGCTGTTTTCATGGCATGCGTAAAACGACTGTCGCATCGCTTGAAAAAGATGGTATGGCGACTGAGTGAAATTGTCCTCAATTTATTCCCAAAATATTGTCAACAACTTTTACTAACCTTTGTCCAGTCGTTCTTGAACTCGATAGACATTTGTTTGGCCCATTCCAAACGCTTCATGGCCATGGAGGGAGTTATTTTTGCCTTTTTCCTTGGACGACGACCAGGCATACCAACAGGGTTAACTTTTCTGCGAATGGTTGAGTCACTAACATCTACTCGCAAATCTTCCAATTTCGTTTTCAGGTCTCTGCTGGAATAATCGCTACCTGCTGACATGGCTTTCCTCATTCTGGAGACTGAAGCTGGTGAAATTTTCAACTTTTTAGCAATATCCATTTGTGATAACTCAACCAAGTAACACTTGATTAGGACCCATTTCTTTGGAGAGAGGCTACTTTTTTACCCATTTTGTAAATTAAATGAGAAAAAAACTTGAAAACGTTAGAAAAAAATGCAAAACAACTATAAGGCAAGTTGGAAAACGTATTAGAAACACTAAAACGCGTCCCAAACTGAGTTTATATGGAAAAAAAAAACAAGACAAAAGAAACATGTTAGAAGCCAAAAAAGAGCTGATAGAAAGGGAGGGATCAGCTGTAATTTGGAGGGAAAACCACTTATTATCTCTCCAATCCCCTAAAAACGGATCCTTAGCCACAAAATGCTCATATTCTTATGTGATAACATCTTTAGTATTGCACTAAAGAATATCAAGGATAAGAGTCATTTATTTGACTCAAACATGTCTAAAAATGAAATTGAATTCATATACATATATATATATATATATATATATATATATATATATATATATATATATATATATATATATATACCGGGTTGACAGGGTATGGACCTGTCGGACATAAAGCCTGGTGAAGGGGCAGACTTGTTGAAGTTTCCAGGCCAACTCTTCCTTGCTTCACGGCGTAGGTGTAAAACTTCTACTACTGCCCTGAGACGATGCTTAATTGCACCCATTGAGGTTGCTAAGGGATCTTCCTCCTCCATTCTCAACCGGGCTTGGGACCGACCATAGCGAAGTCAAAAAAGTATTAAGAATTAATTCCTTACGATGCTTTTATAACGATAAATAAATTTAAAAAAACAATTAATAATTTTTGTGCGTTTTTTTTAATTAATTGAAATAACGATCTACTTACAAATGAGTACATGCGATTGAAATAATTTAAAACAAATGTTGAAACAAAAATTCAGGATGGTGACTATTTGACTGGACAGCTGTCTGAAGTACTGAAGTAATTTAGAGGCAATAGGCTTTCCGCTAATTTAGCATAACCTCCTGGCCTAAGTTCGACCCACAAAGTCCTTCTCATAATTGTTTGGCTATAAGATAATACTCAAGGCTTTACAACATTTCATTTTGCAATTTAAATTAAATCACATACCTTGTTATAAATTGGCAGAAAAGAAACCAAAAAAACCCTGCATAATTATTCATGCCATTCTGCGTAATGCTATTTTTGCTTCAGCTTCATATTCGTACACGCTTTACTGTATTTCAGTCTGTTGTATCTACTTGTAACACATATAATGGGGTGGTATTAATAAAAGATGGGTCAGCACAATAACTACTTTTTCAGTAGAAAATTAGATATGAATTAGTAATTAGAACGCAACATTAATTTTGAAGTATAAGTATGAGAATATCGATCGTATAGAATTCATGAAAATCCTTATCAATTCGTTAAAATTGAAATTTTTGAGAGCCCAAAATACCACATTTCAAGATGGACTATTTTCTGAAAATCAAAGTGATTGAAAATGTTGATGTTCTACAAAATGAAATATGGCATCTTTCATGTTTCCGGTAAATCTCTTTCCTTTTTTTTAATTACAAAAACTTGATTTTTTGTAATGAAAATTGGGGTTCGTTATTCTCTTAAACTACTAAATCCGATGAAAATTTGCAAGGCCATTTTTAATAAAACGGGAATATAAACGTCTGTTGAAAAAAAAAAAGTATGACGAAAATAAATTAACCATTGGGAATAATACTTACTAGAATTTTCCTGTAAAAAGCACTATATTTTTAAAATTTATATTTAATTTCTAAAAAATGAAGTAGAGAGAAAAAAATTAAACGAATTAATATTAGTATTAAGATGCAGATAAGGAAGGAGATACATAAAGATGAGGAGTTTGTTTTTGTTGTTGAAAGGAATGGAATTGCTTGTCACAAAAGACACTCCTCGATACCTAATTACAATCATGAGGTGGAGGGGGTCGAAATATACTCTAAGCAATGCTCCTTTCCCCAAGTTGGAGATAGTGTTGAAGTAGGAGCAATTGTTGACATTTATTTATTCCTAGTTAGAATGGGCAGATCCCCATCTTGCTCCATTTGTCGATACAGCTGTTATCTGTCTTTGGAATCGACTTCCATTGATGGTCGTCATAGACAAGCAGGGACGGGGGATCCTTGCTCTTGTCCGCGACGCCATTCCAACTTTGAACATTCTAGGCACATTTGAAGATAATAGTTGCTCAATAATTGGATATTTTAGGTTTAACAAAATCGGTTAATCGGGTGCGCTACGCTGATAAGTGTTATTTTAAGTATTTTTTTAACTTTTCTACCACTACTACCCCATTACACAGCAACTGATGAGTGGGATAAATATTCCATTAATTGGAGCTAAAAAAAAATTCTTATTTTCCCTCTAATTTTATTTATAACTTAATTCAAAAAATGAGATTTCTCATTTTCTTAAAGAACTTAATAGAACTTTTGGATTGGTGATTTCATGGTTTATTTTATTAACACAAGTTATGCGTAATTTCATTATTTTAACTCTGCAATGGTAAGGCTTGAGGGTGAAACAAAACTGGTAAGGCTGGGTCAATCTAACCCGACAATAATTAATTTTCATTTTTGTGCTATTTAGTATACTTTTTTACTGAAATAATTATAGTTCCTATGAATAAAACGAATTACAAAGTAGGAAAATATAAATTGGAATAAAACACAAAAGCAATAATGGACCTCAATTATTACCGCAGTAATAACAATAATAAATGCTCTTAAGAAAATAATAAATTGAAAGTATTGTTCAAAAATCCTAAATGAGGAGTGAAAAAGACGTGACATAACAAGAGCAACAGTAAGATTAACAACACTCAAAATTATGCAGATAAAAGTGTATCCATTAAAAATAAGAAATTCCGGCAATATTTTGCAGTTGGAAGCATGTTGTTGTTTATAAACAATGAGAGCATCAATTTCTTGATGCAGCTCAAATTGATTGTTAAGTCTTCTTCAATACTCACTCCTTTCCCCTTTACTACAGTACCCATCCTCATCATTTTATCAATTGGAGATCCTGTTTATTCATCTTATAATTGATACATTAAATGATAATTTAAAAAAAAAATAAAGAAAGTGATTAAGAAAAGTTTATAGAATATGTTAGTAATTCAAAAGAAGAGTACAAATAATCTCTTATTAGTACCAAAATGCTAACACAACAGAAAAAATGTCTACAACTTCTTTAGCTTAAAAAAAAAAGTATGTGAATAAACCAAGGTAAAAAAGTTATTCAAAACTCCGAATAAAATAAATTACTAATTTAACAACATACAAATTTTAGGTAATTGAATCATTAGAAATTATTATTATAATTGTTATACTGGGCGATGGGCAAGCCTTCCTCTCCGTGAGCCATGTGGATCTTTTGTGAGATGAAAAAACAATGATTTGTGATTTTAAAAAAAATTAATTTGTTGTTTGTACACTTGAAGACAAGCGATTTAGCACATAGTGAGATTGAGAGATATTTTCAATTAAAAAGTTCTAAGATTCACCAACTAAAAAATTTCTAAAATAACCATTACTATTTACCATTAGAATAATGAAACTTTTATGAAATGTTTGTGTTAATATGAAAAAATAAATAAAACCGATTTAGCGATGAATTATCGAAATCATTCGAAAACGACCGAAACTAGGCGCCAGAGATAGATAATTAATTGGCCAGTTTCCGATTCAGAATTCCTTTAATTTACCATTATATTGTTTAACGTTGGGGGAAGGATAACGCCATCGGCAGACCTATTAGTTGTCAATTCACTTTCTCAAGGTGATAACCAGGAGAAAAATAATTGAAAAAAATCGTATATGTTATAGATAAAATCGGTATTTAGCAACATGGTTAAATAAGTTCATAAAGGAGCCAAAATGTGTTTTTTCACGTTTGGGATGAGATTTTTTTTAAATAAGGTAACAATAATAATATTATAATGCACATTAACGAATTAATATAATTTTTATGGAGAATATAAAATTTGAAAGTTGGAATGGCGGTAGCAAACAATCCTGGAAAATGGACACCTTCCGCAGCAGTCTGGAGAAGCTATTATCACAATTGACCCAAGTTTTTTTAGGAAAGATAACTTAAATCCGCAGGTATATCATGTGCTGTATCTGTAGCAATGTCATTGTTCGGCTAGCCTGAAACTAGCAATGTCATATTCTAATATATTATTGATGTATCATGCTGGATCGATTTATGACTGTAATAAAGACATAATTAGTCCTTGGGGCAAGTACAATTAATTAATAATGATGCATTCGGTCGGCGAGGAGACAGCAATACAGCCCCGAGGCCTTAGCAATTGACGTCCATGATTTGTAACGGTAGTCAGGATTGGTCCTCTCCTAATTCTAATAATAATTAGTTCCTAATCCTCGTTGGCTAATCTGGTTTATTGGGCCGATGTAGCTACATTCCGATGCACTAGAGTCCTTTGAGATGACGTATTATCCAAATGATCGAGTCTCAATAATCAGCACCCTTCTGTATTTTTAAACATTAGAAAACATAAAGAGAGAATGAATTTCAATAAGAAACTTTTAAATTAAAATTATCATTAGGTCGTTAAATGGATTTGATTTACCCTTTCGCGATATACTATACGATGAAAACTAAATGAAAAATCGGAAAAGTTTTCACACTCGTTTTCTTTTTAGCCAACTTAATGAGTAATGAATGGGTGGAAACAGTTTGAATTGCTAAAACCGATTTACTCGTTCAAGAGATAAGGAGAACAGCGAAAAGTTGAAAAATCAGAAAATATTCACTCTAATTTTCCTTATTTGTCATTTACAATGGCAAATAAACAAAATATTCATTCTTCGTTGGTAAAAAAAAAAAAGTTCTAAATGCGCCAATCGACAGTCTCAGTGCCGTGTTCTGAATTGAATGCAGGTTTTTTACATATTGACTCTTAAATAATAGTACTTAATATTTCTGGTAATGATAATGAAAAATGTATTTTAATAGTAATTTTCAATGCGCTCTTGGGGGAACGGGATCTCCCAAGACAGGATCGGCTTGGGGGAACGGGATCTCCCAAGACAGGATCGGCTACAGTACTAAGCACTTCTGTCTCCTTTATCCTCATTTTGTCTCATTTTTAACTATTCTTCAAATGAATGCTGTATTAAAAAAATATTTATATTTTAAAATTATCATCTAAAGTATTAGAATTATAAAAGATCGTTTAGTTCGTCACCTAATATTATAAGGATCAATTCCCATTATTGAGATCCGTATTAAAAAGTACTGGTGCATTGCCACCTTAGGTGATAAGTTATAAATATAATTTTTTTTTAAGCAGCATCCATTCGTTGAATAATTTAAAAATGCTACGAAATGAGGATTTAAGTGGCTGAGATCTTTGCAGCACCCGATGTTTTGTCGGAAATTACGAGCAGTTGCAGTGGCCAGGGTGGAAGGTACATTGAAAATCTTCATTAAAATTCATGTTTTATTATCATTGCCAGGAATATTATTATTAAATATTATTATTTTAAGTCAATTTGTAAATTTCATTATTCTATAAAGAAAAATTTCATTTATAATATTTTTTTTACATATTTTTTAAAAATCAATATTTTAATATTTATAAAAAAAAAATCAAATATATATACAGGGTGTCCTTTTTAGATGGCCCGGCTGAATTTCTCTTGAATCGATTACGTTATAAAAAAAATAAAAAATACGTATTTAATATTTTTCAGTCTAGTTTAAAATTTAGACCTGTTTTTGAAAAAAAAATAAACGGGGTGTCTCAGACTCAATACAACTTTAAAATTTCAAATAGAAACCTATGCCTTCCGATACATCATTTTAACGGATTTTTGAAACTGAATTCAATGGTGAAACCAGATGTTAAATTGGTCAATAAATTACAAAGTTATGGCACAAATACATTTTGTTTGTTTCGGTATTAATTCTTTTAAATTGGCTTTACATTTTTTTTTGTTACACAGGAATTAATTGGGTCACATCGCGTTTGTTATCTTTTTAGCTGTAATTCATAATGAAGGTTTGTTTTAATGATTTAGTGAAAAAAAACAAAATATGATTGGCAGCGTTTATGCCAATCATAACCCTGCAACATCAGTTGAAGAACCGTAGTAAAGAGTGGAAAATGCTTGTCGATCCATCGAGTCAGTACATCGCACTGAGTACAAGCGAAGAGTGGTAAGGAGAGCCAACCTTTGCATCGTCGAAGAGGGTAGGCAGTTCGAATATGAAATGTTGGTTCACCAAGCTCTGGTTGTATGTAGTATGGATTTTTTTTATTATTAAAAATAGCTAACAAAATGCATTATTTTTTTTAAACTTTTTAATTTATTGACCAATTTAAAATCTGGTTTCACCATTGAATTCAGTTTCAAAATCCGTTAAAATGATGTATCGGAAGGCATAGGTTTCTTTTTGAAATTTTAAAGTTGTGCTGAATCTGAGAGATCCCTTTTTTTTTTTTTTTTTTTTTCAAAAACAGGTCTAAATTTTAAACTAGACTGAAAAATATTAAATATGTATTTTTTATTTTTTTTATAACGCTATCGGTTCAAGAGAAATTCAGCCGGGCCATCTAAAAAGGACACCCTGTATATATATATATATATATATATATATATATATATATATATATATATATGTTTTTATGTTTTGTATTTCTTCAGAAGGGAACAAATTCATGTGTTGTGACCAAAAAGGCACTTATACCATATGAAATATGGCTGTGTTTTCTTAAGTTTTGAATGAAAAATACTCTCATTCGTTTTTTCACCTTACTGAAAAACTTTGCAAATTGGATATGTGCTCCTTTGAAAGTAACCTCTTGATTTATCAATAGCTTATGTATGCATCAATGAAAGTTGATATCAATCTTAGCAGTGAAGGATGAGGATTTTAAATTTTTTTTAATTTTATTTTTGTTTCTTGTCACAAAGTGAGAGTCATACGCCCGACTAAGGAAGATATGAGGATTTAAATTGGAATTACTGTATAAAGGGAAATAATAAAGCTATAAATATAAAACATAAGCAAAAAAATTAGAACAACGGAGTTTTAAATATTGCCGATTGCTTGTTGAATAAATTATCAGTATAAACTGTTGTGGGGCAGTGATTGAAGAAATGAATTTTTTATACCAGCGGAAACAAGAAAGTACAGCTCCGGCAGGAGGGTACAGCTATGAGGAGGTGCCAGGGCTAACTTATATTAAAATGTAGATCCTGGATTAGGAAGGGTTTAGGAGTTTGCCAACTGTTTACGTCTTTGCCGACTTCCTTAGAGTGCTCATTTTTGGAATAAGCCTGATTAGGGTATTCCAAGGACAATACCGAGAGAGTCACTTTATAACCGGAAATGAAATGTAAAATCTTTTTATTGAGTTCTATCAATTCGGGAGCGAGGCTGTCATGCTTTTCCCCTCACTTCTCCTTGTGTAGTAAAACCTCCTGGGAATACGGATTTTTTCTTGTTTTATTAAGGTCGAATATAGAGTACCTTGGCAATTTAAAATCTTGGTTATTCAATTAAATGTCTGGTTCACTCCTTATACCATCGCTTCAGTGAGAGGCCGGGAGCTCCTGACAAAAAAGTGACCCATTTTATACAGAGGTTTGGATCTTATAAAATGAACAGATTCAGTGGCCTGACATGAAAAATGCACTTCTGCCAACTTATAGCCGCTGGAATACAAAATGGTGGCCAAAAAAACTTTACATATTAAGACTATTTTAGGTTCTTCACCTATAATTCTTAAACGGTGCATTCTATCGAAAAACCTAACGTATATTAAATTAAAGAACATCAAATTATTCGTTGAATGAGTACTACAACATAATAATTTGGTTAACAAGCACGACGATTTTGTCAAATATATAGACGCACTCTGAATATGTGTGTGTGTGTGTGTGTGTGTGTGTATGTGTGCAGCTTAGAAACGAGTACTCTAAGAGAAAAAGTCATAAAATAGAAGTTGTACAGGGGTGGAAGTGATAGCGAAGACCGACCTACCCCTTCCATCCCCAGCCGTATCTAATCCCGGCTAGTGAGAGAATTCGAGTAAAATACTCGGTACTCGTTGCTCAAGAGTACTTTTTGCCCATCTCTAATTAAGGACAAATGTTTAATATTTTGGTCCTCAAGATAAATATATTTTTTTTAATTGTTTTAAGTAATTGCACCATAAAGACATATTACTTTATTTGTCATTCATTCTGCAATATCACTGAACGCGATGAGGTATGGATAATATTGAAAACATTATCTTTGAGCTGGAACTAGGAAGGAGCGATGGGAGGACCTGCCTCGGGTTGCAGAATTCAGAGGGCACCGAATTTCCTGCTTAATTATATTTTTAGATGTAGCAAAAAAAAAAAATACAAAATTTTATACCATTGATTATAAATCAGTTTTTCGTTTGTCCTGTAAAACCCTGTGCTTAGCGCATGGACGGTCACGGTGGCTACGATTTGTTTCTGCTTTTTTGAAGATTTGGACTTTAATTTAGTCAATAAAACGAGTTAATCTTATGAGATGATGATATTTATTTCGAAATATATTACCTAAAATGCAGTTATGAAACAATTGAGTTTTATAGTGGTAGAAGTGGCGACAAAATTAAGGTTGCCTACCCTGGCAAAAATCTTACAAGAGGGCACAGTCAATGGGTCCACTATTTCAACCAAAGTTTTTGTGGTGATTCAACATCCAAAAATATTGGACACATATGCCGGCGTTCGTTTCAATGGACCTAGGGGCCGAGAAAAAAAATAAAACACACTGAAACTGCTTTAATATAGGAATGGTGTTTTTATTACATATAATTCAACAGAGTCTTGAAATCGCAATAAAACTTAATTGTTTCGTTTAAAAAATTTGATATGTCTAAAATTTACTATTTCTGTACCTCAAATTATTTTTGTTAATGATATTTTCAATATATAGGTTTTTTGGTGCGCTGAATCAAAATAGCCATAATTTTGTGTGAAAAAATCTCTAAGGCTAGCACACCCAATAATCTATACATTTTTGTCAATTTATTTGTATTTGGCCACAAAGTAAAGGTTTTTTAAATTTTTTATTTTTCTTTCATAATCACTAAAAATAAAATGTTTTGGTGGAAAAACCAGGCCGATATCATTTTCTAAACTCGATAAAGCAGTTTGGAGCTCATTGTAACGAACGCCGAGACATGTCCAATATTGTCGGATGCAAAATCACCAGAAAAAAATTGGTTGAAATCGGAGAATCATTGACTATGCCCTCCCCTTGTTAACTGAGGTAATGTATTACCTTAAACGGATACTAAATCATTGACTATGCCCTCCCCTTGTTAGCTGAGGTAATGCATTACCTTAAACGGATACTAAATCATTGACTATGCCCGCCCCTTGTTAGCTGAGGTAATGCATTACCTTAAACGGATACTAAATCATTGACTATGCCCTCCCCTTGTTAGCTCAGGTAATGCATTACCTTAAACGGATACTAAATCATTGACTATGCCCGCCCCTTGTTAGCTGAGGTAATGCATTACCTCAAACGGATACTAAATCATTGACTATGCCCTCCCCTTGTTAGCTGAGGTAATGCATTACCTTAAACGGATACTAAATCACTTTACCATTCTTACAATTACTAACCCCTAAACAAATTATTCCTTACTGGAAACCGGTAGTTTGCTTTTAGATAAAACTATCATTGAATCTTCTAAATACTGAACCTATTCTAAAATTAGAATTGAGCCTGTTAGATTACACTAGTTGGAATGGCTACGCAAATAAAATAGTGCAGCTAAATATGCAATTTTATAAATATCCACTCTGGTTATAAACCATAATGGTTATAAACAGTATCCAGTATTCACCCTCGAGTATCCTGGAGTATATTCAGCCTACTAGATTTTGTTATTCACATTTATAGTATAAGATCGTAATCAATTCCTGGTTTAGTAACTTTTACATATTCCTGACTTTGGTAAAATGATCAAGCATGAAGATTCAAAATCAGGAAAAAAATACATAATAAAGAGCTTTTGTTTTTCTAAGTAAATTTCTTTTTTCTTTCCTCATTTTCCGTTGACATATATAATATTTTTTTTTTTATGGTACAGCTAACTCAAACTACACATTTAGAAATGCACTTATTGGCGATCAATATCAAACAAATAAACGATAAAGTCTATAAAGGTCTTGAAATAGCTGCAATCTAGCTGTTATTTCGAATTGCCTCGATTCGAATAAACATGAGATTTCAATGCATATCTGCCTGTGTATTATCTCGAAAAATATACGCTTGAATTTCTCTATTTTAATTTTGCAATCTTATAGCAAATGTTTTATTTTTATGATTATTGGACTGTTCCGCATGAGTTGTCCGTTTTTACGGCAAAGGCTGCTCCGTTAAAAAACTTTATGAAATCGAAATTTTATTTAAAGTATTCACCTTATGAACTCGACAATTTTCCCAATCTATAACCAGTTTAACAATTGTAGGAATGAGGGTTTATATGATCGAATAAAGCGACAACACTTTTTTTTTTTTTTTTTTTTTTTTTTTTTATCTTTATAATACTTTTAAGAATTTTCTCATGGATTAAGTCATGCGAATTGTTAAAAAATATGAAGCCTTCTCAGAAACGATAGAAAAAAACTTGGTGCGGAATATCTTGGAAGCCCAGTATGTAATTTGATTCAAAGTTTGTGTTGAAACATGAAGTGTGATGTTGTCGTAGGACCTTCCAATACATCACCGCAGGTTGATTTTAAAAAAGTTTTTGATGCATAGTTAATGTCATTCCAGCGTGATGTAGTGGTGAAGGATTATTTCACACCTAGGGTTAAAACAAATATCATCAAGGAACAAAATATCAATAATTGTTCATTATAATCCATAAATATTTTATAAGCCAACAACAGAAAACTCCGAAATCATCTTTGAATTTTTAACACATTAATATCGGTGATTACATATGAAATAAGTATTTGGTAATAATTGACCGTTCGGAAGCGAGATCCTGTTTTAATTCAATTCAATTCAAGGTTTATTATTTTTGTTATCATCAAAGACGCAATTATAGTAGGAATAACCATTTATTGCAAATAAACTTACACAAAATTATACAGAACCTTAAAAAAAATATTTCAGAAACTTACAAAAAATACATACAGAAAATTAAAAAAAAAAAACTATTCCTTCTAGGAATCACTTGATTATAAATAAATATCGTCATTATCTTATTTTAAAATTAAGTAATTTAAAACATTTTGATCAATTCCTTTAAGTTTTTCAATGCTTACTTTTCTAATTGTTGATCAATAGGGATCTCATGAAAGAAGAAGCATTTTCATTAGATCAATTTTGGGATCAATAAGAGAAGTTTTCCTTGTGTGGTGTTCCATGAAATATCTTATATCCTTGTGACGCCCTTCTAATGCTTCTTCTGACCACTGTCCCATAGCTGTAATAAAAAAGTAAATTATTTCAGGTCCGTGTAATAATAATTTATGCAATGAGCCTGGCATGCAATAGCAAGAATATTGTCTCAAATATAAATCGGTGGTTTCACCAATTAATTCAGTGAATTATGGGATATTAGTTAATTTACCACTTGAAATTAGGGATTGATAAATTATTGCCACTTCTATAAATTTGTTTTATTGAAAACTAGTTTCGAATGTTATACATTCATCCTCAGCTCTAAAAACACACAAAAAATTCAAAAATAAGCAATTAAAAATATAGTTTGGTATTATTATACATATTAAAATAGATTAATATAAATTAGTATTATAAAACATTTATGAATTATGAATTTAATTAATACAAGAAATCAAATACATGTAGGTACTCACCAAGGTTTAAATGGATTATATCAAACAGAAAAGTTTGCACTGGTTTCTTCTCGCATTGAACTAACAATGAACGAAAGGTAGGTAGGATGCTTATATGTCAACGGTTTAAGGGTCCGGGTTTTTCCAGTAATGCCGGTGTGGAATTGGTTTTTCTGTTAAAGTTGGGAATAAATTTAAGATTGGACTATTGGAGATATTTATTTGGCCATTTAAGCAAAAATCTGGATTGGATTTGAAGGATTTTATTATTTCAAGTGCTTCATATATATTTAATTTGAGGCTGTA
This sequence comes from Rhaphigaster nebulosa, assembly GCA_948150685.1. Classification (NCBI taxonomy): domain Eukaryota; kingdom Metazoa; phylum Arthropoda; class Insecta; order Hemiptera; family Pentatomidae; genus Rhaphigaster; species Rhaphigaster nebulosa. The sequence goes on along the minus strand of OX411307.1, from coordinate 179,114,771 downwards.
TTCAACGTGATGTATTAATGTAACTCCTGAGTATTTGATGAATTTATGATTTTTTTTTCATTTAAATGAATTGCAAAGTTGGAATTATCTGTCTTATTATTATATGCACGTATATGTTCCTTTAATCTCTGATTTAGCGATCTTCCAGTTTTTCTCGTGTATTTGGCTGCACAATCATTACAATTTGGTTCGTATACTCCGCTTTTTTGGAAAGGATCTATTTTGTCTTTTAGTGTAATTGGTGTTCGGGGTACGATGTACACTAAATAATTGATAACAATTCAAAGCGGTGCTTTTATTTTCCACAATAATTGATACATAAGAAGCGTACTATAGCAGAATAAAATAATAGCGGACGATAATACACACACATGAGAGAGCTCTCAACAGAACAACTTTTTCAGGGAGGTAATTAATAGGCTTGCCAATGAACACGCAAGAAAATTTGACTATTGAAATTTGCAATAAGAAAATTAGTTAATTGAAAATGTTTAGCGGAAAAACGAAAAAATGAAATAATTAATTTTATATACATTGGCAAACCCATTTTACAACCATAACCTCCCTGGCACTGATATCACTATCACTGCCCAGTCGCCACATCACTCCCCCCAATGACATCGGCACAGAACCGCACCTTAGGCTTCACCTCTCTACCAGAGCGAGTGCGGTAACCACGTTGCAACGTAGGAGGGTCTGCGTCGAGATCATTCGGATGGTCGCCTGAAGGTCCTGCGGCAGGTGTAGGAGTGGGTCGATCTCTGGTGGCGGTGCTTTCTCCGTTGTCGTCCAGGAGATGGGCCGGCTTCAGTCGATCCATGGATATGACCTTCCGACCGGAAGGCAGCTGGACAGTGAAGGTCTTCTCTTCCCTCGAGATGACTTTAAAAGGGCCAGAGTAGGGAGGAGTCAGTGACTTACGGACGTGGTCATCCCTCAGAAACACATGACTGCAGTGCCCTAAGTCTCGGTGGACGAACGTCTTGGCTGTGCTGCTGCGGTGAGGAGCTGGGCGAAAGGTCTTCATGGCCTGGCGAAGAGACTTCAACGTCGACTCGGTGTCTTCAGGACGTCTGGAAGGCTCGAAGAACTCGCCAGGGAGACGTAGAGGCTGCCCGAAGGTCATTTCAGCAGCGCTGGCCCCGATTTCCTCTCTAACGGCCGACCTGAGACCCAAGAGAACTGTTGGCAGCACAGTCGTCCAGCCATCATTGTTGAGTGCTGCCATGAGGGATGCCTTAAGGGACCTATGCCACCGCTCGATGCACCCATTGGACTGCGGATGGTACGCCGTCGTGCGACAACGCTGGATACCAAGGACACTAGTGAGACTAGTGAAAAGGTCTGACTCGAACTGGCGTCCCTGGTCGGTGGTAATCCTTGCAGGCGTACCATATCGAGAGATCCACGTGCCCAATATTGCTTCGACTACCGCAACACTGGTGATTTCCTCCAATGGGCACGCTTCGGGCCAACGGGTACATCTGTCGATCATCGTGAGGCAGTATCGCTGTCCATTAGAGGGCGGCAAAGGTCCGATAATATCCACATGGATGTGCTCGAACCGCCCGCTCGGCTCGAAATTACCCGGAGGGGTGACCGTATGCCGAACCACTTTGGAGCGCTGGCAGGGTATGCAACAGCGAGCCCACCTCGAGATGTCGGCATTCATGCTCGGCCAAAAAAATCTCTGGGCAACTAAGCGTCTGGAGGTTCGTATGCCGGGGTGACTGAGCCCATGTAGCCGCTTGAAGATGTTCTGACGCATGGATTCAGGAACGTAAGGTCGTGCATGAGAAGTGGAGGTCTCGCAGAGGACCGCTGTTGAGCTTCCAGGAGGTGTCATCCAGCGAAGTTGGAGACGAGGATTCTTCTGCATCTCCTGGATCGACGAATCATTCGCTTGCTCCTCAGCTAGACGAGCAAAGTCTTCCGTGCAGTCAATATCCTCCACTCTCGACAGCGCGTCGGCGACCGTGTTGTCATTCCCGGCTACATGGCGGATATCGGTTGTGAACTGGCTAATGAAGTTAACCAACCGAATCCGCAAGGGCGTCGCTGTGTCCGGCTTCTGCGAAAATGCAAACTCCAGAGCTTTGTGGTCTGTCCAGATGACGAATTGTCTCCCCTCCAGTTGGCCTCGAAAGTGCTTGATGGCCCGATGGATCGCCAGCAGCTCCCGATCGTATGTGGAGTATTTCTGCTGGGCTGGAGCGAGGGACTTAGAGAAGAATCCTAGAGGCCGCCAGGCGTCGCCCTCCTTCTGCTGCAAGACAGCACCCATTGCAGTGTTGGACGCATCACAGACCAGCACGAGATCTGCATCGTGCTTGGGGTGTCCAATCACCACCGCTGCTTTAATGGCGGCCTTGCAGCGCTCGAACGCCTGGTTTGAATCTTCACTCCAAGTAATTGGCGACCTATCATTCTTCTTCGCTCCAGCCAAGTACTTGTTAAGCGGACCTTGCAGCTCTGCCGCTCTGGGTATGCAACGTCGGTAGAAGTTAAACATACCCAGAAAGCGTCGGAGATCCTTGACAGTGCCAGGTCGTGGGTAGGTGGAGATGGCCTCGACTTTAGCAGGCAGTGCGGTGACGCCCTCCGAATTCACGTGGTATCCGAGAAACTCGACGTCCGGACGCCCGAAGACACATTTGGCCAAGTTTATGGTCAGCCCTTGGTCATCCAGCCGTCGCAGTACTTCCTCCAGATGTGCTCGGTGTTCCTCTTCGTCTCTGGAGCATATGACGATGTCGTCCAGGTACCACCACGCAAACTCCAGACCTTGAAGAACCCTATCGAGAAAACGCTGAAAGGTCTGAGAGGCGTTCCTGAGACCAAAACACATCCGGAGAAATTCGAATAGACCAAAGGGAGTTATGACTGCTGTCTTCGGTATGTCCTCCTCTGCCACCGGAATTTGATAATATGCACGGTTGAGGTCCAGCTTGCTGAAGATCTTCTTACCGTGCATATTGATGTTAAAATCCGCCAAGTTCGGAACTGCATACCTGTCGGGAATTGTCTTGGCGTTTAGCTGACGATAATCTCCGCAAGGTCTGATTCCACCGTCCTTCTTCTGCACGATGTGGAGAGGGCTAGCCCAAGGGCTGTTTGAAGGCCTGCAAATCCCTTCCTCCATCATCTGGGCAAATTCCCTCTTGGCGGCGATGTACCTTTCCGGTGGAAGGCGCCGAGCTCTCGCTGCGACTGGAGCTCCCCGTGTCTCTATGTAGTGCCGCACGTCGTGCTTGGGCTGCTTCGTGAGCGTGGTCGGGTTCGTGACGCTGGGGTACTTGCGCAGGATCTCTGTGTACCATTCACCTGCTGGGACGGAGTACACAGTGGGAACTGGTACTGTCGCCAGCCTGCCGCGCGTCGTTAGCCCAGTGATGCCATCTACCAACTGGCAACCGGCGAGGTCTACTAATATGTTATGGCGATATAGCATATCCGCGCCGATAATGGGGTAGCTCACCTTTGCCACGACGAAACGCCAGGGAAGGCTCCTCCGCAGCCCCAAGTCCACGTTCAGCAGTGTGCTACCGTAGGTCGGAATAGGGGTGCCGTTCGCTGCATACAGCGTGAACTCCTCGCTCATTCTTCTCGTCGGCGTCTTCACCGGAAACACAGATAGGTTGGCTCCTGTATCCACCAAGTATCTGTGCCCGGACTTCTTGTCCGTGACGAAGAGTCGGCGGTTAATTACCTGAGCGACAGAGTCCGCCTTGTCCGTCGCTGCGACTAGTTTCCCGATGGCTTCGGGACGGGTGAGGGCCTCCAATCACACGGCTTCCAATCACGTCGGGGTCACCACTTTAGTGTAATTAGTGTTCGGGGTACGATGTACACTAAATAATTGATAACAATTCAAAGCGGTGCTTTTATTTTCCACAATAATTGGTACATAAGAAGCGTACTATAGCAGAATAAAATAATAGCGGACGATAATACACACACATGATAGAGCTCTCAACAGAACAACTTTTTCAGGGAGGTAATTAATAGGCTTGCCAATGAACACGCAAGAAAATTTGACTATTGAAATTTGCAATAAGAAAATTAGTTAATTGAAAATGTTTAGCGGAAAAACGAAAAAATGAAATAATTAATTTTATATACATTGGCAAACCCATTTTACAACCATAACCTCCCTGGCACTGATATCACTATCACTGCCCAGTCGCCACAGTCTTTAGAAGAAGAGAAACATGAGAATAGGTTTTTTTCTATTTTAAATGCAGGGTTCAATCCTAGTTTTTTCAATTCATTTCCGACTTTGGTGGATATAGGGCCGTAATATGGAATCAAAACATAATGTTTCGGGATGGGCCTATCTACGGGGGTTGTTGAATAGATATCGTTGTCATTTTTTGTATTTAGTTTTTAAAATATGATTGATAGTGGTTTTGTTGTACCCGTTATTTTTTGCTACGGAATATATTATTTCAATTTCTTTATCATAGTTCTTTTTATTTAATGGTACGTTCAAAAGACGATTAATCATTCTATTAAAGGCTGCGAGTTTATGTGCTATCGGTCTCCTAGCTTCATTGCTTATAACGACATCCGTCTGGATGGGTTTCCGGTAAATTATAAATTCATGATGTTTGATTTTTACTGAGATTTCTGAATCTAAAAAGTTTATTGTTTTGTTTTTTTCAGTTTTACTGTGAATTTAATCGAGGGGTGAATTTCGTTTATTTCCTTTAAAAAATTATTTATTTGTCTTTTCGTACCAGACCATAGGCATATAATGTCATCTACATACCGATACAGTACATGATTTGTTGCGCTAGTTGAGAATTGTTAGGGTCAATAATTTTTCGTTCTAATAAATAAATCTGCTAGAAGGGGTGAGAGAGGGGAGCCCATCGAATAATTTATCAATCCCCAATTAGATTGATCCTTCTATACCATCATGCGGATGTCAACACACTTGAAATTACTTTCAAAATGGTTCCTAAATTAATAATTAATGAAATGTCTAACTCTGTAATTTCGCGGATTTTTAAAAAAAATTCTTGTGGTGTTATCGTCATTAGTAGAACCAAAACCAGGTTTTGGCATAGGTATTAATAATCCCATTTTCTCTTTTAATGCAAGCTGAATAATCTTTTTATTTTCCTCAATAAAGTTGTTTACATCTTCTCCTCTGACTTGCCACGTTTGTAGTGGAACTCTGTAAGCGATCTTAAGTATGCATTCATATGATCTTATTAAAAAATGTAGACAAGAAAGGCCACATTTATAACATTTATTTTAGGTGGTAAATTATCGATCATCTCTTTATTCATAAGCTTAAGAGTAACATGCCCCGGTTAAAATGTTGCCAACATTTTGCTTGAATGTCCTTACAAAATTATCTCACAAATTTCCCTAGGTACTCCTTCATTTTATCCGAAGATTCACATAAATTATATGCGCGTACAATCCTGCCGTATAAAACATCATACCTTTTATATATTGGATTACGGCACCAGCTTCATGCAGCTGGTAATTGGTTTTTAAATCTAAAAGCGCAAAATCATGGTGAAGGGGCAGCCAGAGGCAGCTAAAGCAAATAACAAAGTAAAAGTAATGAAACGAATAAATTTTAGTTGAATCATGAAGGAAATGATATTTAAAGATTTTTGTTAAATCTATCTATAAGTTGAACAATTGTCAAAAAATTCATATACGATTTAAAACACTAGAACTTACCCATCTTCGCACTTTTGGACAAATTGATCAGACGAACAATTCACAAAAGACTGGAACTTTGGAATTTTGGAATAGCAAGATCCTAATTGGCAAAGTAAATACTTACAAACCGTACCTACCCGTTCTTATCTTCCCTATTTGCATCAACATTTCAATTTGATTCTTACCTTTGAACCTTTGTTTTTATTTTGAATTTATATGGAGTTGTATTTTTTATCTCATTCTTCAAATAAATTTTTTTCGAACTTCATTTTTTTGATTTTTGAACATAGCTCGTGAGACTATGCGTCGGTTTGTCTTCGTTTGTCTGTTAGTTACGCGATAGCAACCAAATGCATCAACCTATTTTTTTCTAAGTTGGCACAAATGTTCTTTTAAGTCAGGAAAACGACATGGATTTTGGAATTTTTATTTCCAATTCAAGATGGCGGTCGTTTTAATTAGTATGCATCGTAAAAAATCTGTTTGTTTCAAAGTCACCACGAAAGGCGTTATTCGATTTTCTTCACATTTTTCATGAATATTCCCTAAAGTCATTTAAAATGACGTGTGTTGATTATTTATTTTTTTTTTTCGTGAAATGGTTGGTGAAGGGAAAACCAATTCAGAAAATTTCTATAATTGTGAGGAGATTAAATTATATATATATATATATATATTTTTATTACGACTTTATTACAACAATTGTCATATGTCGTAAACTGACAGTGATTCCTTCCACTTTTCCCGGTCCTGGCAGTCCTCCTCTGTAAGCCCTCTGGCTGCCATTCCTTCCTGCAAACCATCGTACCATTTCTTTGCCGGACGTCCTCTTCTCCTCCTCTCCCTAGGAACATAATTTATCATTCTCTTGGGCCATCGATCTTCTGACATTCTCATTACATGGCCGTACCATCTCAGCTTTTTTGTCTCAATAGTGTACAAGACATTTCGGGGTTCCTGTACTTTTTCTCTGATCTCTTGATTAGGGATGTGCTGTAGTTTCGATATACTACAGCTACGTCTCCAGAAGTCCATCTCTATCGCTAGAAGTTTTCTTTCTAAGTTGGTAGTGATGGCCCATGTTTCTGAGCCATATAATGCCACACTTTTGACAAAGGAGTGGTAAAGTCTTTTCTTTGTAGACAATTGAACTTCCTTACTCCATAATATAGAATTTAAAGTTCTTATTGTATGTCTTCCTTTAGTGACCTTTTCCCTTATGTCAAGATCGCAGCCGGTTTTAGTGGAGAGCCACCTGCCAAGATATTTAAATTTTTCACTTTGGGTAAGACTCCAATTTCCTAGTGTGAGGGAATCATAATCCATATTCAAAGCCAAATATTCTGTTTTTTGTTTGCTGATTTCTAGACCTCCCAATTTGTATGCTTCTAACAGTTTTCTTATCATATAGGAAACATCCTCCTCATCATTGGCTATTACCACTTGGTCATCAGCAAACTGAAGATTATAAAGGCATTCATTTCCTACCATGATTCCCATCTTCTGACATTTCCTTTTCCACTCACACAGTACACTTTCAACATATAAATTGAAAAGTGTAGGGGATAAGGAGCAACCCTGTTTAAGTCCTTTGTTCAATTCAAATTCTTTTGATAACCCATCCTTGAGTTTTACTCTGGCTTTGGAACCTTTATACATCCCTTGTATTGCGTTGATAATATATCCGCTCACTCCTAATTTTGCCAGAGCACCCCAAAGGTTGCTTAGGGATACCGTGTCGTATGCTTTCTGTAGGTCGACAAATACTAATACAACTTCTCCATTGCAGGCTTTCTTCTTTTCAAGAAGCTGTGTAAGAGTAAAAATGTGGTCTATACAGGTTCTACCTGTTCGAAAACCGGCTTGTTCTTCCGGCAACATCTCTTTACACTCTCCCATTAGTCTTCTGTTCAGTACTCTGCCGTATAACCTACTTATACTGCTCATTACAGAGATTCCTCTGTAGTTAGAGCAATACTTTTTTTTTCCTTTTTTATAAATGGGAGTGATATGAGCTTCCTTCCATTCCTTAGGGACTGTGCCTTGCTCCATACTCCTTGTCATAAGGTTTGCCAGAGCTTTTTTCAATTCGAATGGGCCATGTTTGATCAGCTCAATTGGTATATCACCAGGACCAGGCGACTTTCCATTTTTCATTCTTTTTAAGGCTGCTGTTATTTCTTCAACTGATATGGCTGCTGGAGTCTCTCCTTCATATTTGTCCTTCTGCATCCTTTCTGTAACAAATTCTGGTCGTTCCTCCTGCAGTAATTTGGCAAAATATTCCATCCATTGATTTTCATGTATTAGAGGTAGGTTTATTTTTTCCTTCTTCGGATTCTTAATGGATCTAAGCTGCTTCCAAGCCTCAGTGGATTTTTGACCGTGCATACATCGATCGATGTGCTCGCATTTTTTCATCCAATAGTCATATATGGCTTTTTTTCGCTGTTTCTTTACCTCTCTATTTCTTCTCTTGTATTCTTGCAGTGCATTGGGATCATAGGTCGAGAGCCACTTGTGGTAAGCTTTTCTCTTTTCTTCCACTACCACTTCCATTTCTTCATTCCACCAAGATTTATTTTCCGCGCTTTTTCTTCCATTTTCCCCAGTGCTTCTTTGGCAGCTTGATGAGTGATCTTTTTTATTTCTTCATATTGTTCTTCCAAACATTGAGAATCGATATTTGGATTTTCCTCTAATTTGATTTTCAATCTATTTTGATATAAAAGTTTTACAGATTCTTCCTGTAGCCTGTCTAATAAATATTTGTCTGCTTTTGTAGTTTTTCGATTTTCCATTTGCATTGTTTCGTTGGTGAAGGCATTTGCTTTAGACTTGAATCTAATATAACTACATAAAAGATGATGATCACTTCCACATTCAACACCCCTCATAACTCTCACATCTTGTGGTATGACCATATTATTTTTCCTTAATATGATGTAGTCTATTATTGACTTTAGATTTCTTGTTGGTTGATTCCAGGTATACTTATGAATATCTTTATGTTTGAAGAATCCATTTAATATACGCATATCCATTTCTTCGCATAAATCGATCAACCTAGTCCCATTGTCATTTATTGTATTTTCTCCATGCCTTCCTACCGTCCAACTGTTTGCATTGTTACCAACCCTTGCATTTAGATCTCCTATCCAGAGTAATATCTTCCGGTCAGCTACATCCTCTGATATTTCCCTCAAACTGTTAAAAAACTTTTCTTTATCTGGGGTACGTGCATCATCGTTTGGGCCGTATGCTCCAACAATAACCATTGGATACCCATGGATTTGTACTTCTAGCTTTATTAATCTTTCATTTATACATTCATAATTTTTTATTTTATTCTTCCATCTTTTTTCTGATTAGAATAGACACTCCAGCTTTCGCTCTCTCACTTTTCTCCACCCCACTAAAAAAGTGAATATAATCATCGTAAATTTCCTTTCCTTTTCCTTTTATTTTGGTTTCGGACAATATTATGATATCCATTTTTAGCTTCTTTAGTCCCTCACCAACTTCTTTTCTCTTTGTTCTAATACTCTGTACATTCCAGGTTCCTATTCGTATAGTCCGTTTCCGTAGCCGTGGTCGTATTCCGTTTGACTGTTTTTCCGAGGCTGTTTTGTCAGTTTTGAAAGCAGGTTTGTATTTTTTATGATGATGAGGTGCTGGCCCAACATCCACCCCCAACCTGGAGGACCAGGGATCTTGATTTTGGGGTACCCTACCCCTAGACGGGTGGCCTTCACTGCGGCTAAGAGCCCCATCTGCCCCTGAAATGCCATTTCCTGCACTTCGTGATGGTTATACCGCCATGGCTCGGTTTGATTAAATTATATTTTTAAAGAAAAAAAAAACACAAAGTTTGACCAGCAGTATTATTAAATAATCTTTAATAAAACACAAAATTGAAAATACCAAAATGATGGGGTTCGGAGAACAAATTTGAGACCCCAGAAGGCACTTCAGCCCTCTAACTTAATTTGGAGGAGCGCAAAATCTTAATAAATGTGAAAACCGATTAATATCATAATAGTGGATGAAAAAAAAAAAGGTTACTGAAGTATTAACATCTCCCATTTTGTAAGCTTATTTCGTCATGGAAGTGCTAAATGAAAGGATCTACTATAAGTTTGGAACATCCAAAAAAATATTCGATATTTTGCGATATCGCGAAACAATATATCGATATCCATTGATAATCGCTAGAAAAATATCGAAGGAATCTACCGAAAGGAAATGGATGAAAAAGCTAAGAAACAGTGCAATAAATGAGTATAATGTTAAACTGTGAAGAACGTTATGAAATAAATAATTATTATTTATAAAACAATATTTTTACTAGCCATGAGTCAATATAAAAAAAGAAAGAAAGGAATTATGCTTTGACAAAAAAAAAAAAATGTATATATTATATCACATTTTTATTTTGAAGGCTTTTAGCCAGAATTTATACATTATAATTTTCTCCAAGTTTTTCAATAAAAAGCCATTCAAAATTCTAAAAAAAAATATTTGTCTTATAACGTTTCCGATTACATTGTGCATTCTCAAAACTTCTTCATCTAAATACATGTAATTCATCTCATGTACATTTCAGAACAATCACAATTTATATTATTATCTATTTGTTAGAACAAGTTCTAATTTAAATCAAATTTAAAATGTATCGGTATCATCGATCTATCGCTGTAAAATAACGATATATTGAATGTTAAGATATCGATAGGAAATATCGGTTTTTCAAATCCGATATATCGCGTTTCTATATCCCAATCCTAATCTACTATATTCCTATGAGGAATATTTTGATTTATATAAAATAATAGCAAAATTTTAGTTTAGGAAATTTTGAATTAATTTTTCAACTTATGTTCATAATTCATTGTATCTGTAGTTTTTTTTTTGCTCATTTGTACGCATTCTAATCTGCATCATATTACAGAAAAAAATATCTATAAAGGATATCTAAAAAAATTATCAGCATAAAACGCAATAAAAAAAAAATTGTTTTTATTTTAAAGAGAAAATATTGAGTATGCCGAACAGTACAGTAAAATTAGGTCAAAAAAACGCGCGTAACCCGAACATCTAAAAAAAAAAAACTGAAACTTAAATCCTAGAATTTATCATAATTTTCAAGTCTATGTATACTTAAAAAAATCTTTTTAAATTCAGTAATAACATGAAAACTGTTAAAAACATATCAATCATTATAAAAAAAGGAAGAAAGGAATTATACTTTGCCCCCCCAAAAAAAAAAAATGATTATATACAATTTTTATTTTGAAGGCTTTAGCCAAACAGATAGAAACATTTAGCCATGTTTCATATATCATGTATTTCTCCAAGTTTTTCAATAAGAAAACCGTCAACTTCTAAAAAAAAATATTTATCTTATAACGTTTCCGACTACATTGTGCATTCTCAAAACTTCTTCACCTAAAAACATGTAATTAATCTGATATACATCTCAGTACAATCACCATTTATATTATTATCTATTTGTCTTTACGTAGGATTAGTTAGCATTATATGTACATCAATCATATCTTCTAATTATTGTTTCGTAATTAAATATTATTTATTCTCATATTTACTCTATTATATCCATAAATTAGCATGTGATATATTTTAACCAATGGTTAAATTAATAAATATATACAGCAATTTTCTTACATTTACAGTATTGACTATTTGATGGGTGATCGATCCATATTATTTTTTGTCTTGGTTATCCTCAATTCTTTATTTTGTTTGAAGGGTAATGGAGAAAACCCAGGTTTCACACTTTTTTTTTTTTAATGGATTAGAATGAAAAAGTACTTTTTTCAAGGTATTAAGAAAGGGGAAAAAATGTTATCTGTTTGTCTTTACGTAGGATTAGTTAGCATTATATGTATATCAATCTTATCTACTAATTATTGTTTCGTAATTAAATATTGTTTATTCTCATATTTACTCTATTATATCCATAAATTAACATGTGATATATTTTGAACCAATGGTTTATAAAATAATTATAACTATCTGTAATTAGATTTTTTTTTATTATTATTAGTCTTAATTGTCTACACTTATTTTGTATTATTCTAATTATAACTACCATACTTTTAATGGGCCTCGATTCCTATCCTTGGATATAGTGACCTGTGTCCCCACTATCTAGCAATGCTTAGTGTTATCTTATATTTTGGTTATTGTTCAAGTTCCTATTCTTATTTTAAAATTACTGTTTTTGTACAATTATTAGTCCTTTCATTATATGTCTGTCTTATTTCTTATATCTGTGCAATGATTTGCAATTCCAACCAAATCAATTTTTTAATTGACCATTTTTATGTCAGTTGAATATTCCATCCTATTGTTAACCCTATGTTAACCATTTAAACAATTCTTGAAATATAACATAAATAACAAAGTAGTTAGATCAGAAAAAAAAAATTCTGATAATTATGAAAGATGAAGATTATAAAGGAAAAATGGAGGAAGTTTTAAAAGACCAAACAGCATAAAAAGTATATACAATCCGGGAACTAAACTAGTTATAACTAGCATTTATAAGAGCAAAGGAGCTAAGACAACAGCCCATAGACTAGTTATAACTAGCATTTATAAGAGCAAGGGAGCTAAGACAACAGCCCATACACTAGTTATAACTAGCATTTATAACAGCAAGGGAGCTAAGACAACAGCCCATAGACTAGTTATAACTAGCATTTATAACAGCAAGGGAGCTAAGACAACAGCCCATACACTAGTTATAACTAGCATTTATAACAGCAAGGGAACTAAGACAACAGCCCATACACTAGTTATAACTAGCATTTATAACACCAAGGGAGCTAAGACAACAGCCCATAGACTAGTTATAACTAGCATTTATAACAGCAAGGGAGCTAAGACAACAGCCCATAGACTAGTTATAACTAGCATTTATAACAGCAAGGGAGCTAAGACAACATCCCATAGACTAGTTATAACTAGCATTTATAACAGCAAGGGAGCTAAGACAACAGCCCATAGACTAGTTATAACTAGCATTTATAACAGCAAGGGAGCTAAGACAACAGCCCATAGACTAGTTATAACTAGCATTTATAAGAGCAAGGGAGCTAAGACAACAGCCCATAGACTAGTTATAACTAGCATTTATAACATCAAGGGAGCTAAGACAACAGCCCATAGACTAGTTATAACTAGCATTTATAAGAGCAAGGGAGCTAAGACAACAGCCCATAGACTAGTTATAACTGGCATTTATAACAGCAAGGGAGCTAAGACAACAGCCCATAGACTAGTTATAACTAGCATTTATAACAGCAAGGCAGCTAAGACAACAGCCCATAGACTAGTTATAACTAGCATTTATAACAGCAAGGGAGCTAAGACAACAGCCCATAGACTAGTTATAACTAGCATTTATAACAGCAAGGGAGCTAAGACAACAGCCCATAGACTAGTTATAACTAGCATTTATAACAGCAAGGGAGCTAAGACAACATCCCATAGACTAGTTATAACTAGCATTTATAACAGCAAGGGAGCTAAGACAACAGCCCATAGACTAGTTATAACTAGCATTTATAACAGCAAGGGAGCTAAGACAACAGCCCATAGACTAGTTATAACTAGCATTTATAACAGCAAGGGAGCTAAGACAACAGCCCATAGACTAGTTATAACTAGCATTTATAACAGCAAGGGAGCTAAGACAACAGCCCATACACTAGTTATAACTAGCATTTATAACAGCAAGGGAGCTAAGACAACATCCCATAGACTAGTTATAACTAGCATTTATAACAGCAAGGGAGCTAAGACAACAGCCCATAGACTAGTTATAACTAGCATTTATAACAGCAAGGGAGCTAAGACAACAGCCCATAGACTAGTTATAACTAGCATTTATAACAGCAAGGGAGCTAAGACAACAGCCCATACACTAGTTATAACTAGCATTTATAACAGCAAGGGAGCTAAGACAACAGCCCATACACTAGTTATAACTAGCATTTATAAGAGCAAGGGAGCTAAGACAACATCCCATAGACTAGTTATAACTAGCATTTATAACAGCAAGGGAGCTAAGACAACAGCCCATAGACTAGTTATAACTAGCATTTATAACACCAAGGGAGCTAAGACAACAGCCCATAGACTAGTTATAACTAGCATTTATAAGAGCAAGGGAGCTAAGACAACATCCCATAGACTAGTTATAACTAGCATTTATAAGAGCAAGGGAGCTAAGACAACATCCCATAGACTAGTTATAACTAGCATTTATAACAGCAAGGGAGCTAAGACAACAGCCCATAGACTAGTTATAACTAGCATTTATAACAGCAAGGGAGCTAAGTCAACATCCCATAGACTAGTTATAACTAGCATTTATAAGAGCAAGGGAGCTAATACAACAGCCCATAGACTAGTTATAACTGGCATTTATAAGAGCAAGGGAGCTAAGACAACAGCCCATAGACTAGTTATAACTAGCATTTATAACAGCAAGGGAGCTAAGACAACAGCCCATAGACTAGTTATAACTAGCATTTATAAGAGCAAGGGAGCTAAGACAACAGCCCATAGACTAGTTATAACTAGCATTTATAAGAGCAAGGGAGCTAAGACAACAGCCCATAGACTAGTTATAACTAGCATTTATAACAGCAAGGGAGCTAAGACAACAGCCCATAGACTAGTTATAACTAGCATTTATAAGAGCAAGGGAGCTAAGACAACAGCCCATAGACTAGTTATAACTAGCATTTATAAGAGCAAGGGAGCTAAGACAACAGCCCATAGACTAGTTATAACTAGCATTTATAAGAGCAAGGGAGCTAAGACAACAGCCCATAGACTAGTTATAACTGGCATTTATAACAGCAAGGGAGCTAAGACAACAGCCCATAGACTAGTTATAACTAGCATTTATAACAGCAAGGGAGCTAAGACAACAGCCCATAGACTAGTTATAACTAGCATTTATAACAGCAAGGGAGCTAAGTCAACATCCCATAGACTAGTTATAACTAGCATTTATAAGAGCAAGGGAGCTAATACAACAGCCCATAGTCTAGTTATAACTGGCATTTATAAGAGCAAGGGAGCTAAGACAACAGCCCATAGACTAGTTATAACTAGCATTTATAAGAGCAAGGGAGCTAAGACAACAGCCCATAGACTAGTTATAACTAGCATTTATAAGAGCAAGGGAGCTAAGACAACAGCCCATAGACTAGTTATAACTAGCATTTATAAGAGCAAGGGAGCTAAGACAACAGCCCATAGACTAGTTATAACTAGCATTTATAACAGCAAGGGAGCTAAGACAACAGCCCATAGACTAGTTATAACTAGCATTTATAACAGCAAGGGAGCTAAGACAACAGCCCATAGACTAGTTATAACTAGCATTTATAAGAGCAAGGGAGCTAAGACAACAGCCCATAGACTAGTTATAACTAGCATTTATAAGAGCAAGGGAGCTAAGACAACAGCCCATAGACTAGTTATAACTGGCATTTATAACAGCAAGGGAGCTAAGACAACAGCCCATAGACTAGTTATAACTAGCATTTATAACAGCAAGGGAGCTAAGACAACAGCCCATAGACTAGTTATAACTAGCATTTATAACAGCAAGGGAGCTAAGACAACAGCCCATAGACTAGTTATAACTAGCATTTATAACAGCAAGGGAGCTAAGACAACAGCCCATAAACTAGTTATAACTAGCATTTATAACAGCAAGGGAGCTAAGACAACATCCCATAGACTAGTTATAACTAGCATTTATAACAGCAAGGGAGCTAAGACAACAGCCCATAGACTAGTTATAACTAGCATTTATAACAGCAAGGGAGCTAAGACAACATCCCATAGACTAGTTATAACTAGCATTTATAACAGCAAGGGAGCTAAGACAACAGCCCATAGACTAGTTATAACTAGCATTTATAACAGCAAGGGAGCTAAGACAACAGCCCATAGACTAGTTATAACTAGCATTTATAACAGCAAGGGAGCTAAGACAACAGCCCATAGACTAGTTATAACTAGCATTTATAACAGCCAGGGAGCTAAGACAACAGCCCATAGACTAGTTATAACTAGCATTTATAACAGCAAGGGAGCTAAGACAACAGCCCATAGACTAGTTATAACTAGCATTTATAACAGCAAGGGAGCTAAGACAACAGCCCATAGGCTGATTAAATAGTTAAGCTATAATCGAAAGTTCTGTTTGAAATTTATGAAATTAAAAATATGGTAGAGAATAAAGGAAATTTCTAATTAAAATTAAATAATATATTTTAAAATGTATCTGTATCATCGATATTTCGTTGAAAAATATCGATTTATGATTTATAAGTAATATATAGCAAAATTTTCGTTTAGGAAATTTAGAATCAATTTTTCAACAAATGTCCATAATTCATAGTATCTGTAGTTTTTTTCTGCTCAGGGTGCGGTGTAAACCCTTTTTATAATCCCTAAAACACAAATCGCTGGGTTTCGGGGATGTCTTATTTATACAATATTAGGTTTGTTCATAATGAAAGATTCAAAAATATATATTGAGATTTTATTTTTGAACAATTTATGATGTCCGGTATCCCTGGAAACATTGCTTTCAATCAATGACAACATTGGCTAATTATTTAATAAAAATAATAAAGAGCAGATTTCAGATTTTTTCGCGAGGTTTAAAGAACTACTACTTAATTTATCGTAGGCACAGTGGTCCAAAACTACAACGTCTAGAGACAAAATTATTACCGGCTCAATTTTCATGGTTTTTGTTGGATCCCAACTTTATAATACATTTTTGATATGTTTTTAACAATTTTTATGTTATTACTGAATTTAAAAAGATTTTTTTAAGTATGCGTATCCTTGAAAATTATGATAAATTCTAGGATTTAAGTTTCAGTTTTTTTTTTTTTAGATGTTCGGCTTACGCGCGTTTTTTTTACCTAATTTTACTGTGCTGTTCGGCATACTCAATATTTTCTCTTTAAAATAAAAACAATTTTTTTTTTATTGCATTTTATGTTGATAATTTTTTTAGATATAGTTTATAGACATTTTTTCTGTAATATGATGCAGATTAGAATGCGTACAAATGAGCAAAAAAAATACTACAGATATAATGAATTATGAACATTAGTTGAAAAATTAATTCAAAATTTCCTACACTAAAACTTGCTATTATTTTATATAAATCAAAATATTCCTCATAGGAATATAGTAGATTAAGGTTGGGATATAGAAACGCGATTTATCGGATTTGAAAAACCGATATTTCCTATCGATATCTTAACATTCAATATATCGTTATTTTACAGCGATAGATCGATGATACCGATACATTTTAAATTTGATTTTAATTAGAACATGTACTAACAAACAGATAATAATATAAATTGTGATTGTTCTGAAATGTATATGAAATGAATTACATGTTTTTAGATGAAGAAGTTTTGAGAATGCACAATGTAATCGGAAACGTTATAAGACAAATATTTTTTTTTTAGAAGTTTGAATGGCTTTTTATTGAAAAACTTGGAGAAAAATATAATGTATAAAATATGGCTAAAAGCCTTCAAAATAAAGATGTGATATAATATATACATTTTTTTTTTTGCCAAAGTATAATTCCTTTCTTTCTTTTTTTATATTGACTCATGGGTAGTAAAAATATTGTTTTATAAATAATAATTATTTATTTCATAACGTTCTTCACAGTTTAACATTATACTCATTTATTGCACTGTTTCTTAGCTTTTTCATCCATTTCCTTTCGGTAGATTCCTTCGATATTTTTCTAGCGATTATCAATGGATATCGATGATATATTGTTTCGCGATATCGCAAAATATCGAATATTTTTTTGGATGTTCCAAACTTATAGTAGATCCTTTCATTTAGCACTTCCATGACGAAATAAGTCAACAAAATGTTAATATTTCATAGCCTGAAATGGAGTGTGGAGTCGCTGGGAATAATTGCAACATTTGACATGTGAGCACATGCTTAGCGTAGGCAACTAAATAAGCCAGTTCAAACATACCTGGTTACTGTCGACGAGACTACATTAAAATTTATATAAATCTGAAGGGGTTCATTTTTTTAATTTAGTACCTTCAGATGTTCGCTTTGGTGCGAAAGCGAGGTTCGGTTTCAACTCGACCATTTGCTATTTCGTTCCTTTCACTGTTTTGCGGTTACGATCAAACGCGTTGTCCGGTTTTCCTCAATTTTGAAGTCAGAAAAAACTGAAGTATTTGTAGGGATTTTTATTTTTGAATCCCGATCTAATATAGCGGTCTTTTTATTGGCTTCGTATCATCAAATATCGCAGTATTGATTAAATTTGGCATGAATATTAATATGAAAACTCCCTACTTGCTCCGTAGGATCAACTATGAGTTGATGAGGCTCATTAGAGCAAAAGACTTCACCGGCTGCGACGAGGTATATTGCATTGACACTGACGGATGCGTTAGATTGCTTTCACCAAATCCGGTTAGAACATTACACTAGACTTCCTGAGAATTATCCACCGTCACCTTGATGGTCGTTAACTGAGTTGATATTTATTTATTTGATTTTGAATATGCTTGTATTTTTTTAAATATATTTGTTGCTGTTGTTATTTATCCATATCCTGGCGATTTCTTGCTACTCAACCACCACCAATTGGACTCCTCTATGGTTGAGAATGGATAGCTAAACAAATCATGGTAATACAGCCAGAAAGCTATTCAATAACTCCAAAATCAGCTTTCAAATGAACAGAATCACATAAATAATAATAATAATAATAAACAGATGATTTAATAAATGATACATTGGACGTTTAAATCTTTAAGTAATCATTTAACAATAAGTGATAAATTTCTTTTTAAAATAGCTAACATTTATTTTCTGTTGATTCACTAAATTAGAGATGGTTATGGATGTAATTGTGGGATGGTAGTGTCCCCCGATCAGCTGTGGGTTATCTTCTAATCCGTCAGGCGGCAGCACTAACCAAATAATCTAAACCAGCTCTAACTGATCAACCTTATATTTAATTTAAACTGTGGTTTAACCAATGAAAACATTTTAACGTCGCTCAATTTCAAAATATCTTATTTACTAAATATATACAGCATGGCTAATATCAGCCGTTCAAAATATTATGCAAAATAATTTAAAACCACTGTTTGTTCTTTTTCTGAATTTGAGTCAAAGCACGATTGAGTTGTAAAAGTTCTAACTCTTTATATTAGATTTAGAATAAATACAAATAAATAACACTTAATTATGTAATATAATAATAAATAATTTTATCGGAAGCCGATCTGATCATATCCTTACAAAATGGTTTAGAGCAGAGTATTGAAAAATTACTAATATTGATTCCATATTTATATTCGTTCGCTAAACTAAATAGACATATAAGTCTGTTTTCGGTTTGTTAACATTTATTAGAAGAACAGAAAAAGACCTGAGTCTATTGAATAAAAATTGTATAGATGCAAATTGTTATGCATTATGATGTAATGGACATAATTATTTGCATACTGATCGAGATTTCGCCATTATAGAGTCACATTAACCGTACGATTAGTCTCACATAACCAAAACCTGTAAATGAAACCATCAGGAGGTTTGTGTTTGATGACGGGGAAAAAAATTAATACATCGATGTTTGAAAACATTGAAAGTCGAGTATCCATGATTTTTTATGTTTATGTGTTTGTGTGATTTTAAAAATTAAAAAAATTTCAATTAAAAAATATTTTGAGTTGTTTTTCGATAACTAATGATCAAGGTTATGATAAATGAAAACTTGTTGAATTGTTTGAAAAATAAGACCAAATAATAAATAAGTAACCGAAAATAAGTTGATATTTGGATTATTATTTAGCAGTACAAAAATGATTGATGTTTTGATAAATCCTAAGATGTGCTTACAAACATCTACCAACCCACATAATAAATCATTAACTTGATGGAAATTTTCTATTTATTGAAGGCTGCAGGTTATTAGATTATTTTTAAACTTAAATGATAATATTAATTTATAAAAAAAGTAAAAACAAAATTTATTTATTTATTTTTTTTTTTAAATTAGGCTACAGTCAGTGGTTGCTAAACCTACAATTAAATTTTTTTCTTAAATTAATTGAACTTCAGGTGGCCTACTGAGTTCAGATATTTGGCTTATAATTAACAATCCGAGCCCAAATAAAATATAAATAACAAATAACTATCATTAATAGAAATTCAACAATTGCAATACGATGCACCAGATAAAATAAGAATGGCCATAAAGTTAGAAAAAATGATTTTAAACAGATGAGGACTCACGCCAGATATATCAGAAATTCTAAAGAATGATGAAACAATAGTACAATGAGGTATACATTTTCTCAAGACTCATAATGTACTCAATTATAGTTTTTTTTTTTTTTTTTTTTCCTCCAGGAGTTTTTCAGCTCCAGATTTAAATGAAAAACAAAACACAGGCATTGATGGACTTATGATACGGAAATTCATAATTTAAGCTAAGTACATCACATCCTTGAATTAGACGAGTATAATTTATCTTTAAATGTTTTTAAAAAGAAAATTCGACTCTTCTTATATCTTAGTGGAACTAATCAAAATTTTACGTAGAGGGATGGAAAATGTCATTTAAGAAAATATCTCTATATGAATTCTTCTCATTTTTTCTTCAACAGGAATCGATATTGTTTAATCAATCAGGGCCAAAGTTAAGACATTAGTTTTGATACTAAGCTATAGCACATTGAAAAAGATTGATTGCAATTTGGATAATCCTTGCTTACTGATGTAAAAAATCATGCTATATTACAAGTGTTTTTCATCTGGCCGACTAGTATAGGCGGAGAAAAAGATATTTAATAATTATAAGTAATTTTTGCTTTGTAATGAAAGTTTGGGTTATTTAAATGTAATTTTTTATGCTGTCCCTGTTCACCACATTAATTTTCTTTTTCTTCGTTCTTTTGCGATCAATAGCATAAAAGGTCTTTTTTTCCTCTTTGAAAATATATATAATATGAATGTTATCTTTTGGACAATATATCGTGAACCGTTGTGCCTAAATGAAACAAAGTCGCCAGCTTTTGTTTTATCTACCTCATCCATCCTTTTAGAAGGACTTAGTCCTGGGATGGAAACTTTATGGGTTACAGAAAACTTCCAGGTTCTATAATGCTTCTTGACCAGAAAGATGGGTACCTGCACGATCATCAGCTTGTGTATGTTTTAAGACGGCCTAAACCTTGACTGAATGGTTAGTGATTATGTAGTATTGTTAAAAGAAATCGTATATATTTTTTATGTTGCCCACATTTTTATGAATTTATAAATTAAAATTAGGAGAGATTCAACTATCCAAGAACAATACAAATACAATTGGCGGATAAAAATCATCCCTTCCATCTTGCAGTTTGTATTTTTAAATAATTATGTTGATAAATAAAGAATATAAATGTATTATTAAATAAATATACAAATAATATTAATTATAATATTGCTACGAAAAGCCACTGTTTTTAACAATCTCCGAGTTCATACCCGTTGAAACTAGTTAGCCCTGAAAGCCTATTAGGAATCGCGTGAGGAAGGGTGAGTTGGGTAAGAGGGGAGGAAGAGGATAAAATTTATACATATATTGTAACGCTCTAAAAATAATACTGGTTTGGGCAAGGATAGAGGTCCTTCGAGAAGTTCTTATAACAAAAATAGTCGATTTTAACATTGATACAGGCTTGGATAGATCCTGCCTTGTTATTAAATCGGAACGGACTATGTTAGCGAGTAGAGGGGCATCAGATTAAGCACTAAAATAGTATATTATATTCTAATATAAAATTATTCACTTTAGTTAACTCAGCACCACCGTCGGTTTACTACTGAAGTCCATGATATTAAAATATTTGTTACACTTTAACTGTTTAGTTGTTAAATATTGTATCTTTTCGTAGATATTGAATAACTCTCGAATTATTGCGAATTGCTTATAATGAAAAAAGTTTTATTTTCAAAATCAGGGATCGCCCCTTCCAATTCCACTGAGACTATGTTGGTGGATATTGTAGATGGTGGATATAGGATCGGGAATTAGTGCATGGCAGGTATGTGCTTATCACCCGTCGTCACAAAAAGGCCTAATCTCTTTTAAAGCTATGACATAAAGTAATTTTAAGAAGAGGTGGCACATGAGTATACTAATCTGTTGTAACTTTTCTTTTTTCGCAACTATCGACACTTTGAATAATTCCTTTTCAACTTTAGGACGAAAATAAGTGCACTGCCGCCCCTTGTAAAGGGAAAATAAGACGAAGAAGTAAAAACTGTAAAAAAAAAAAAAAAAAAAAAAAAAAAACAGAGAAAAGACTCTACGGAGATGAGAGGAGAGAATAAAGATAATTATAAAAATGATGTTAGTGAATAATGATTTAATGCAGTCCTAAGGAAGATGAGGGACAGTGACTTGTACAATTTAATTAGCTAAATCTGAGGTATCGGTGGAGCAGCAGTAGACCGCTAGACCTCCACCGCACAAACTTCATGTTTCACTTCCATCATCAACTCATAGCCTCCAATGGGTCGAGTTTGCACGCAAACGACACAATCTTCGCTTATGCAATCTTAAAAACATGTCGTTAATATTATTGGGATTAAAGTACGAATTTGATGCGAGTGTGAGATATTTGAAACATCATTAAGACATATACATCTTATATTCTCAAGTAAATGTAATTGCTGACAAGCATCTCAATATGTGGCAAATAATTGGCCGTTAACAGTTCTCTAAGGTTGAAACAATGTTGGTCCACGCACGTTAATTAATAATAAAGGCAAATAATAGCATTCTTTATCATTTTAATGAATTTTGTAGAGATGCCCTGATTTGTTCGTTTAATATAAATTAGCGTTTCCTTCAAGTACTTAGCCACCTTTGAGCCGCCAGTTAGACGAATTAGCGTTTCCTTCAAGTACTTAGCCACCTTTGAGCCGCCAGTTAGACGAATTAGCGTTTCCTTCAAGTACTTAGCCACCTTTGAGCCGCCAGTTAGACGAATTAGCGTTTCCTTCAAGTACTTAGCCACCTTTGAGCCGCCAGTTAGACGAATTAGCGTTTCCTTCAAGTACTTAGCCACCTTTGAGTCGCCAGTTAGACGAATTAGCGTTTCCTTCAAGTACTTAGCCACCTTTGAGCCGCCAGTTAGACGAATTAGCGTTTCCTTCAAGTACTTAGCCACCTTTGAGCCGCCAGTTAGACGAATTAGCGTTTCCTTCAAGTACTTAGCCACGTTTGAGCCGCCAGTTAGACGAATTAGCGTTTCCTTCAAGTACTTAGCCACCATTGAGCCGCCAGTTAGACGAATTAGCGTTTCCTTCAAGTACTTAGCCACCTTTGAGCCGCCAGTTAGACGAATTGGCGTTTCCTTCAAGTACTTAGCCACCTATGAGCCGCCAGGTAGACGAATTAAAAATTTAGTAGGGGTCTATATTATTTTGTTTATTTTTATGAATATTATGAAACGTGATTGCATTTTAGGCATATTACTGCTATGCATGGTAATTTTATGAATTTTAGGTGCCACGTGTCACAGCCTTCACACCTAGATAAGCCATTATCTTCTATCAGCATTTTATTGTATAATACAATAATTATAAATATTGATAAATAGGTAACTATAAAACAAAAAACAACCTATTTTAAAAGGTGGTATAAAATTGTATATACGATTGGAATAAATCCATTGACATCCGCATGATGGTATAGAAGGATCAATCTAATTAGGGATTGATAAATTATTTGCCACTTCTATAAATTTGTTTTATTGAAAACTAGTTTCGAATGTTATACATTCATCCTCAGTTCTAAAAACACAGACAAAATTCAAAATATAGTTTGGTATTATTATATATATTAAATTAGAACAATATAAATCAGTATTATAAAACATTTATGAATTATGAATTTAATTAAGACAAGAAATCAAATACATGTTGGTGCTCACTTTGATTTCTTGTCTTAATTAAATTCATATATGTTTTATAATACTGATATATATTAATCTAATTTAATATGTATAATAATACCAAACTGTATTTTGAATTGCTTATTTTTGAATTGTTTGTGTGTTTTTAGAACTGAGGATGAATGTATAACATTCGAAACTAGTTTTTAATAAAACAAATTTATAGAAGTGGCAAATATTTAAAAAAAAAAAATTTCTAAATTATATTATCTACCTATAAATTTAGGTAAAATCTTCTGTTGTTAAATATGGAAATAAGAAAAATAAAATTAAAAAATCAGACAGGTAATTAGAAAAGTATAAAACAAAGCAACATAATCTAGTCATACTTAATCGAAATCTGTCCCTTCTGCCTGGAAGATGGAAGACATCGAGAACAGTGTTTAGTTTCTGTCCACACCTTTTTTTCAGTTTAGGCCTTGGTTAAGACTATGGTTGATTTTAATGAAGAAATATAGAGTTTTGATGTGAGGAATACATGGTGTTAAAGGTCTTCCTTCCAAGCTACTCTTCTTTATTTTCTTGAGTGAGATTCCCGAAATTTCCTAACATCCTTATTCCTGGCCTCCTCGTCCATCAATTGTCTAATTGGTTATATTACCTGCTTTATAATTTCATTTCTATCAATTAGCAATACAATATCGCACAGAAAGCAGACGAAACATAGCTCGTACACAGTACAAATATTTTCAATAGAACTATTATATAAATTGAACAGTCCAGCGCGGTCTGGTGCAATTCCTGAATAATTGTTAACTAGGACAGTTGCTGGTCAGTGACATGAACTTTACGAACAAATTCGAATTTTATTTTGTAATAATAAAAAAAGCGACCACCTTAACTAAGATTTGAAAAATCCCAAGTCATCAGACTGTCACGCGAAATCTTCCGAATGGATCCGCTAATTACTAAGTAAAAGTTTGAAATCATAACAATTTTAGCTGTATTTTTCCTCAGAAAAACACAAAACCTGAATTAGGAGTAGTAGAATTCAAGTTTGAATAGTACCTAGAAAGATGTATGAAATAACTATCATTTTACGGTTTTGTATAGACTAATGTGTACTAAATAACATGTTTGAGTTAAAAGTTCCATTTTGCGAAGCCCAGGAAAAGGCAAGGGTGGAAAGTGCATCCAAAATTTTCATTAAAACACATATTATACAATCATTACAAGGCATATTAAGTAATATTATTAAATTCTATTAAAGGGAAATTTCATATGTTAAACACACATTAATTATTTTATTTTACATAGAATTTTTAAAAATAAAATTTTATTTTAGTTTTGCACTAAGGTTTATGTCAAATAGTTATAACAAAGACAAATTATTTATTTTTTGAATGCAGATTTTATTTAGTTTACTATGCTACGATTGGGAATTCCCTAACTAAAATTGTTACACACACATATATATATATATATATATATATATATATATATATATATATATATATATATATATATATATATATATATATATATATATATATATATATATATATAAAACCGACTCTTGATTTCGCAGGCCAGGTAACTAGCTAATTCTATTTTTATACAACAGAGTAGATTCGATATGTTTCGGTGGTTATTTATTCAATAAATAGTTGTTTTTTTTTAATGAATGCCCTTACAATGGCCTTGTTTGAAAAATTACCAATCAATAAATTTATTAATGAATCCCATTAATAATTGGCATTAATGGCGGCCGATCTGAGAGATGAAAACCGGACATTTTTATGTCTCTTATATTATTTAGTGGCAGGCCTCCCTCCTCTCAATTGTCTTCTTCCAATCTATGTGATTTACAGAACCTGATATACTTTTCAGACGTATTTTTGACACACTTTGATCTCACATATCATAATCATCAACCAGGTAATTCTATTCATTTTACTATTTATTACTGCTATTTCTTTATTTATAAAAAAATTCGCAAAGAATACTAAATAAATAAATTAGTGATCAATTTTATGTAGGCTAAAAATTATATTTGTAAAAAGACTTGATCTATAAAATGCCGCGACTATTATTGCTGCCTTATGTATATATAGCATTTCCAAGTCAACTGTAATCTTTTCCAAATTAATTGTCACTTTTCTCATTTCAATTGTATCGTTTTCCATTTCAATTATAACTTTTTTCATTTCAATTGTAACCCAACGGGACATTAATAAATTCAATATTATTTGTTTAATTATTGAAAAATAATTATTTTAATTACAATAATGACTTTTGAAATAATTCCGGCATATTCTTTCGAGATTCTTTTCGTTTATAAGATAATTGATATGAAGTAGTTTAAATTTTTTAAATAAAATTGTTTTTTATGTATTTTTAAATATTTATTACTTTTTATTTTTTTGGTGAGGGGAGAAGGGGGAGAGTGAATTTTATCGATTTGGTGATCGTTCATTAGGTTTTCGAAGTTGTTAATGTCAAATTAATTGCCGAAATTTTCGGGCACGAGCATTTCCACTTAATTATTACTTTTCAAAATTCCTCTGTATAGGTAACGTTTACTTGGCTTTACGAATTCCCTATCGGATTTCCGATCGCGCATGCGCATTTTCCGTTGCTATTGATGATTTTTATGATAAAAGGGTCGTTTATTAGGTTTTCGAAGGTTCTGATCCGATTTTTTTTAATTGGACTTGTGATTGCGCCAGCGATTTCCGATTTAATATACTTATTGAACTTTTTTTCGTTCATAAGTGCCGTTTATTAGTTTTAAAAAGGTTCTGATTTAGTTTTTGGAACTGGATATTATATTAAGGAACATGATCCTTTCGGATAACCATTACCATTGACCTTCTTTTCGCTGAAGTTATTGTTTATTAGGTTTTATACGAAAATATATTTAAAAAAATGTCAAATATAATCGTGATTTGAAATGCACATGCTCGATAAAAAATAAAATTTGAAAAAAGGAATCAGAATTCGCGAAAAAATTATTAACGATTTATATAACAAAGAAAACTTCAACAATATCAGTAAAGCGAAAAGCGCTGGCGCAATCACAATGCCAATAAAAAAAAAAAACGAATCAGAACCCTCGAAAAAATGATAAACGATATCAGTACCAAAGAAATGTCAACTGTAATAATAAATTAAGTAGGAATGCTCGTGGTCGAACAAAATTTAGCAATTTGGTATTAGCATTAGGCACAACCTATTAACGATCACCGAATCGCTGAAATCCACCCCACCCCCTCTTCGCCCCTCACCAAATAAATAAAAAGTAATAAATATTTAAAAATACATAAATAACAACCTTATTTCAAAAATTTAAACTACTTCATATCAATTATCTAATAAACGAAAAAAATACCGAAAGAATATGCCAAAATTATTTCAAAAGTCATTATTGTAAATAAAATAATTATTTTTTTCAATAATGAAATAAATAATATTGAATTAAATCATCTCCGGTTGGGTTGCAATTGAAGTGGATAAAGTTACAATTGAAATGGAAAAAGTTACAATTGAATTGGAAAAGGTGACAATTTATTTGGAAAGGGTTACAATTGACATGGAAATCCAATAAACGATACCTATACCGAAGAATTTTGCGAACTAATAATTAATTTGAAATGTTAAGGCCGAACAATATTTCGTTTATAAATTCGAAATTAGCAACTTCAAAAACTTAATGAATGATCACCAAATCGATGAAATCCACCCCTCCCCCTACAAACAAATAATAAATATTTAAAAATAAATAAACAATTTTTTTTTCTTCTAAAATTTTAACTCTTGAATGAAACTCAATATCAATTATCTAATAAACGAAAAAACATATCGGAAAAATATGCCAAAATCATTTCAAAAGTCATTATTTTAATTAAAATAATTATTTTCAATACTAAAATAAATAAAATAGAATTAATTCAAGTCCGGTTTAGTTACAATTGAAATGTAAAAAGTTACAATTGAAATGTAAAAGGTGAAAATAGATTTGGAAAAGCTTCCAATTGATTTTGAAATACCATGCATAACATAAATTCCAACAAATATAAAAGTTCTTATGAAGCTTTAGCCAATGTCAATGATTGAGAAGCCAACTTTGTTTCCAGGGGTAAGGTTAAAATCTTATCAACAGCTTCTAGCTTAAGTTGAAAGCTAGATTAATACCTGTCGGGGATAGTTTATTATATGTTCTATTATTATATTTTAATTGGTTGATAATGTTTAACTATTAAGATTTTCTTGAAGTGCCACATTTACAAAACCTCGACCCGAAGAATGAGCCTATACACATTTAATCGGTTCAGAACTGTCCGTCAATTAGAAATATGGTCAACTCATTGCTGAAAATATTTTGCATAACTATGAAATAGTAAAATACTTCAAGCATGAAAACATCGTTCATGTTCATGTCAAACTCTTCGAAACAGACGTTGCTTAAACAATAAATATTAAAATTATAAAACGAAACTATCTTTTACAATATTTTATAATATTTCTCATAACTTTGTTAAAGAGTGATTCCGTAAAGTGTATTGCTGTTTTATGAGAAAATATTTTTACAAATGGAGGAGAGTTTGCCAAAGCCTGATAGGTGTAGCAATGGAGGTACACATGGGCATTCCACCTCCTACGCCAACGAGCAAACAAATCTCATCAATAAAATCATCTTTTTATGAGGTTCAATGAGACATGACAATTATAAAAAAAACTATTATTGAATTTATAAATTAAAGATGAATAAACACGATCTACAATTAATAAAAACAAATCACTATTACTATACAATAAAAGACGATTACTATAGTAAAGGCGAAAGCACTCAGTGTTGAAGAGGACTTAAGACTTAAGTTGAGCACCATCAAGCTTATTGATGCTCTTATTGTAAATAAACAACAATGAGTTTCAAACTGAAAAATAATGTCGTAATTTCTTAAGTTTGATGGATACTCTCTAATCTGCAGAATTTTCGGTGTTGGTAATCTTATTTTAGCTTTTATGTAATATAAATTTCACTTTTGATTTTGGAATTTTACCTTATTTTCAATTTATTATTTTCTTAAGCACATTTACTGTAATATAATTGGTTTTGGTTGTTTAATAAACTTTTGTAAATTAGTTGAATCTTTTTATGAAGACGAATTTTTAATACTAATATGATAAGATGGAGTAGGGACAGTTATCTTGATAGTGCATGTGCTACGCAGTGACATGAAGCCCAAGGAACACCTGATCTAGAGAAATAATGACGTCCATTTTTTTTTTTTTTTTTCTGCTATCAAAGGTTTATAATTCCAAAGGATCTTTCTATAATGAAGGGAACCTTTCCAATTTTCCAAGCATTAATCAAGATGGATGACGAGCTTAGCTTAAAGAAAAACGTTCAACAATGGATGTATAATGGTGAAGGGGAATGTCCGGTCCAAAGCCATAATAATCTGTGAAAGTGCTCAATTTACATGAGCCCTGTGCTAGGTATAAAGACTTGGCAACTATAAATTTAAACGATAACATCTTACAAGCGGCATCCGAAATTAATGTGTGTCAACCGGGGTGGTTCCATTAACACCAAACCCTCCCACCCTCCTTGAACCAACTCACTTTATAAGCTTCTTTCATCTCCTTCCGCTCATATTTTCGTCTCAGAAAAAGTAAGAGAAATGTTTGGTGAATTTGTAAATAACATTAAGTTAGCGATGGGAGTGTATGCTTTTGTCACAGATTTACGTTATAAAGAGCTTGCCTTAACAAAAGCATCGATTTCATTTTTTTACTACTTATAAAAATAAAATGTGTTGTTCTAGGCTGTTCAATATAAATTGTATAGTTAAGTTTGTTATGCGGTATAATATATATAAAATCTAGAGGAGATTTTCATCAACGTGTAAAGTCTTGTAGCAAATTTAAAAAGATACATCGATTAATATTAGTTCAATCCCAACTTTAATGTGAAACATTTTGTAATAATGCCGTAACTTTGTTACGAAACTTTTCGGAAACAGTTTTGACTACGCCAGACACAATGTGTGATTATGTCAGATTAAGTAAAATATTGATTAAAAGAAATTCAAATAATAAACATGTTCAGTTTACTGCTTTATATATACAGAGTATTCAATATAAGTGAGCAAGAATGCTTCTCACGGCTATATGAATGATCAAACAAAAAATTGTCTGAGATGACTGTTGTATGTCTACTTTTATAGTTTCACCAACCTCAATTGCAATTTAGTTTGGTTGTGACAGGTGGGGCCGACGCGCGGCCATAAATTGGCATTTGATGATAACAGCTACTTATAAAAAGCTACTCTAGTCATTTAATAGTTATGAAAAACTCCGCGAAACGCATTTCTATATCATCAAATTGAAAGATTTGCGTCATTTTATAATGTTGCAATACGGTCATTATTATTTTTGAGGCACCTCATAAACTGGAATCATGAAGATTTGCGTCATTTTATAATGTTGCAATACGGACATTATTATTATTCAGGCACCTCATAAACTGGAATCATGAAGATTTTGCTACATCATTTTCATGAAATGTATTTTCTTTTCACTGCAGGTGTGGTATTATAATTTTGAAATTATAAATTTCTGAAAATAAAAATACAAAAACTAAAATATTTAATGTCCGAAATCCCATAGCCTCGACTAGTGTTGGAATATCGGAACGCGATATATCGGATTTGAAAAACCGATATATTATATCGTTATCCTAACACCCGATATATCGATGATATCGATATTTTACACCGATATATCGGTGATATTGATATTATAAACTTTATTATTTTATTTTAATTAGAAATTTATTTTATTCTTTATCATATTTTTAATGTTATCCGTGAGCTGTACTTAACATTATAGCTTAATTATTTAATCAATCTAGGACGCTGTCTTTCAGCTGTTGTAACTTCCTTACTGTTTTAACTCATAGGCGTCACTAACGGTCACTAACCAGTTGTTCATTGCTGTTGTTAGTGTGGTGATTAAAGTGAAAATAGAAACTAAAATGTCGCCACCAAAAAGGGAAGTGTGGAAACATTTTAAATGGAGAGACAGTAAAAGTGCGGAGTGCAAATATTGTCACAAAATATTTCGGACATCGGGAAACACAACAAACCTGCAGTCACACCTCAAATCTTTCCATTCGCACGTTTTTTCGTCTCCATCAGGGTCAGATTTTTCTGCAACACCATCTACTTCTAAATGAAGCAAATGAAATAATTCCTCCGTCATAAGCTTCTGACATAAGACTTTCCAAAATATCGCATCATTTGAAGAGGGAGACGAACGACGAAGAAAAGTTAATGATGCTATTTTATATTTTATCTGTAAGGATACTCTGCCATTCTACACAGTTGAAAAGGAAGGTTTTCTCAGCTTGGTTAAAATTCTAGCCTTTAATATAAGGTACCTTCTAGAAATACATTAAAAAAATTATTGAATGAAAAATATTCAGAACTGCGCTCTCTCATTCAAAAACATTTGAATGAAGTAAATTCAGTGACATTGACTTGTGACATATGAACGGAGTCCCACCAGATGAAAAGTTTAATTGGTGTCACTGTTCATTTTATTTTAGAAACAAATGAAATGTCCTGAGTGTTCCTGGAACTTCGAGAACTCACAGACAGGCATATATCCCAATACATTTCTCATGTTTTGGAAGATGTGTGCCGACGTTTTAACACCTCAAATGAAAAAGTAACAAAAATCGTCACTGACAATGGGACAAACATTGTGATACATCCATATAAGGCAGTGGATACGTTCTCACAGGCCAAACATGTACACTGTTTTGCTCAATTGTTCAATCCAGTGTGCGAAAAGACTAGTTGGAAGAATTATTTAGAAAGCTTCGTAGCATTACAACTTGGTTTGCTATTGTTGGCTGTGACCAGTTAAGAAAAGCTACTGAAGGTGGCACTAAATACAAGCTAATTTCAGATGTTCCTGCCAGATGGAGCGGCAAATATTACATGGTCCAACGTTTCCTAGACCTTCGGCCTCATATCAGCATTATATTGAGTGAACACACAAGTGCTCCAGATATGGTGACTGCACGGGATGTTGAAGAATATTCAAGAATAGGAATCGAGGTATATTAATTAGGTAGATGCTAACAACTAGTTTTAAATTTTATTGTGTTTCAACATTTCACAGTGTGTCATATGCACAGTAAATCATAGGTCTACTCGCAATTGTACTTTCGTACTTTATTATGAAATAGAATCCAGGACTTTTCTCCTTACCCTTCAAATAAACTCAAGAGTTTGTGATTACCAAAACAAAAAATAATATGGATCAATCACTCTCCAAATTGAAATAAAATAGACAATACTATAAATGTAAATAAATTGTTGCAGATAATCATTGGTCAAAATATAGCACATGTTAATTTATAAATATAATGGCGTAAATATGAGAATAAGTAATATTTGAGTTGCCAAACAATAATTAGTAGATAAGCTTGAAACACATATACTGTTAATTAATTCTATGCAAAGACAAACAGGTAATAATATAAATGGTGATTATACTAAAATATATATCAGATGAGTTACATGTTTTTATATAAATGTTTTGAGAATGCTCAATGTACGCATGGAAACTTTATGAAATACAATTTTTTTTTAGAAAAATAAAACAAAGTTTTTTTTTTTAATTTGTAGAAAAATATAATGTATGAAATATGGCAAAAAGCCTTCAAGATAAAAATGTATTATAATACTTATTTTTTTTACCAAAGTATTGTTTGTTTCTATCTTTTTCTATAATGATTCATGGATAATAAAAATATTGTTCTATAAATAATAATTATATTATTTCATAACCTTTATCACATTTTAACATTATACTCATTTAATGCACGGTTTCTTTGCTTTTTCATCCATTTCCTTTCGATATATCGATATTTTTCTAGTGATTATCGGTGGATATCGATATTTGGTTTTGCGATATATCGAATATCGATATTTTTCTTTCGATATTCCAACCCTAGCCTCGACATGTGGAGAGGAAGGCTTGCTGAGTTCTGGTGGAGAATACCGAGGGTGGAAATGAGTCGTGCATTGTATTGCAAAATGTTATATAATATGCTTTAGGGCTTTATGCTGCATTTTTTAAAACATGCAATAATACTATCATCATCAAACATTTCTTGATCCAGTTATAGAATCTTCATTAAGAATTTAGTAATTTTAGAAGCGTTAGTTCTTTTTAATTGATTTTTTCTGTTTTTTATTCAAACCGTGTATACATATTTTTAGACTTTATTTATAGAAGTCAATGTTTCTATTCTTAAGTTAATAAATATTTCAAATTCATGCAATCAATTTCTCTTTCATGATTGTCGGAAATCATTTCAGTTACTACTTTTTTACCTTTTTCAGATAAATTACTACATAGGGTTGGAAATAATTTTAATAGAAAGACGATGAAATGATACATTAAAATGATTACATACTATAGACATTATACCTCCAAGATTCCAGTGTATGAAGTGTCTGAAGAACAATAATAAATTACTAAACTTTTATCCCATTAAAAAGTCCGAATAAATATTTATTCATTGGTTTTAAAATAAAATTTCATTCGTATAAAAATGTATTCGAACAAAACCGATTTAATTTAGTTTCAATTTATTTGTGATTGAAAGAAACAATAAAATATGCGTGTACTCATCAATGTAAACAATTTGTCAGGATTTTGTGGTTCTTATAGTGGACTACTTAAACTGGAAGATGTAGCTGCAATCTCTTTTAAGACAGTACGATTAGACGATTCGTTTTTCTAACTATTGTTGATAACACCAATTGTAATATTAGAGCTGTTAAAGGAGAAGATACTTTTCATTCCTTGAACGGGTTATATTTGACACTCTAAAATCCAGAGTGCGCATAGGAGACGACAAACATCGAATTCTTACTTCTGACTTATCAGCTGGAGCTCATATCTCCAAAGTATTTTATGCAGGAGTGGTATCGGTTCAATTCGAATGAAAATATTTGTTTACTTCCAGCATTGCTGAACCGGAATCCATACAGAAAATTAATTGCTTTGACATTCTCTTTCCATGTGGACAGTCATAAATTTGATCTAACACAATACCATCTTGGAAAGATTAATGGAAAATTTTTCAACAAATAAACCGAAATTTCATTTCCAACCACTGAAAGTATTGTGGAACGTAGTCACTAAAGATTTTAAAAACATCTATAATTGTATTTTTAATTGCATTGGTAAAACAATGTAATCGAGAAAGAAAAGTTTAGTGGAACTGTCATAAATTCAATAAAATAATTCTTTAATGTTATTCCTTTTTCTTAATAATTGAAAAAATCTTTATTTTTTTTTTTGCGTTATTCCTTTATTCACACCTGTCAAAAATTTATTGTCAAAGTATAAATAATAAATAATTGAAATATATAACAGAATAACTAATACAATTTTAATGGAAATGTTAGGAGTGCATGTGGGCCGGAACCGGACGGACTAGCCGGCTTTCGGGCTTTGAATCCCGATTTTTAAGCCGAATATGAGAGCTTTGTAAAAATAACCAATGAAATAGTAACTTCATGGACAGTGCTGTAATATTTATTTGGGACTATTTTGCATTAAAATTATTTTTTCTCACTCAAAATCCCGATTTAAAAATCATTAAGAATTTTTCTCCCTGTTTTTTTTTTTTTTTTTTTTTTTTTTTTTTAATTTTCATCCTATTGAGCATTTGAGTTAAAAAATAGTACAATTAAAGTTTGCAAATAATTTGATTATGCTTCGAATAGAAGTAGTTTTACATCTATATGACTGATAATAACAAAGTTATAGCATTTTTAAAAATTATACATCGTCGCTAGTTCAGGCGCCATTTTGAACATGTTCTTCGGTTCGGATCCTTGGCAACTTTGTAGGAGATGTATGTTTAAATAACACCTAAAACATATATGAAATATAGCTTGCCCTTGATTCTTTCTATTCCAAAGTGAAATTTGACAGGGGTAAATGACCAGTGTGTGTTCCTTCCTAAAAGATCTACTACTGAGCTCTTTATAGGTAACAGGTAAGGCTGTAGGAGAAAGAACACGAAATATATATATATATATATATATATATATATATATATATATATATATATATCCGGGCGTAGGAGTGATGACCCTACCCCGTGTACCTTAATTGTGAATCGCGTTGTGGTTTTCCAGGACATAAAATAGCCGCCCGGAGGTTTGGTCCATGGACGGTCTGTCTCGGGGAAAGAAATACAGGTCTTCGTGCGCCTGCTGACTACGAACAGCCATAATCCGTGGATCTAGACCGATTTGTCACTGTCCTTGAACCCGAGTGAGTCGGTGGGAAGGAAGTGTCCCGAAGTCCAATTGTCCCAGAGCCGAATTGGCCCCAAAGGGACCGGTTATGGAGCAATGGGAAGCCTGCCGCTGCACCATGGAAACCATGGTTAGCAGCAACGTGAGGTTGGGTGATCCCCTCCAGGCTGTCTGTGCTCCCGCAAGCAATAAATGTCTTTAAGAACACCACATCGCGCGGCCAAAGATCTACAAGGTCTATAGAACCAACCGAAAAAAAAAAACAAAAAAAAAAAACAATATGTATATGAATGTATATAGACGAAGAAGAGAAGAAAAGGCTGAGGATAAATGAAAAAAAAAAAAGTAAGCGTGCATTGTGTCTTTTAAGAAATGCAGAACTAGCGGATGCTTACATCTATGATCACATTGAAACATAATACAATTTTCAAAATGCGAATATCGTTGCCATTGTATAAAAAATAAAGAAATTGAAGAAAATAAAGAAGCAAACATTTAGAACAATATGATATGCTACTACTCGTTTAAGAAAATTCTATAAAATGGTATATTTCTTGAAATCTGTAAAATATATAAATAATAAAGTTTACCTAACTGGTGATTGGCTAATCAGCTAGACTTTGGAGCTAATCAGCTAGACTTTGGAGCTAATCAGCTAGACTTTGGAGCTAATCAGCTAGACTTTGGAGCTAATCTGCTAGACTTTGGAGCTAATCAGCTAGACTTTGGAGCTAATCAGCTAGACTTTGGAGCTAATCAGCTAGACTTTAATTGAAATACGCAACAAAAAAGGACCAACTGTTTTCATTCGCTATTAGTCAGCAAAAAATAAAAAAATGAACTATTTCTGATTTTAAAAAAATATATAAGTATGTGTGTGTATAAATTATTTTGTCAATCAATCAAGCGCCAAAATTTACCGTATTTATTAATCGAAAATTGTGCGGCCTGCTAAGGAAAGCTTGGAGCTGAAGTAATGAAAGAGATGGGCAGAAAGGAGTGAGATGTGAAGGGGTAGCGTGCCAACAACCATTTCAGACTTCAAATTGCGTTTGTTTCTCACAGGCTGCCACAGGAGATAATTTACCTGGGAACCATACCAGGAGCCTGTTTAATCTTTTCCACCACTAAATTGCCACCAAAAATTACTTCACTCCAACGGAATTCTGATCTATAGGCACTTTGTATCTTTCCCAGTGGCTAACAACATTTCTGCTGGTCGATTTTATTTTTTATTTTTCCATAAAAAAAAAAAAAAAAAAAAAAAAATCCTCTTTTCTTTATAAAATAGACCTTTTATGAAATTAGAGAATCTTGATTATCTATTGAATATAATTGATGTTATAATTTAATTCAAATGTAATTCTTTTGCAAATTTAATAAATATTAAATCTTCAAAAAAAAAGAAAGAAATTGTTGAAATTTTTTAAAGAATGAATGGAGGCTTTATGATTAAACATTTGACAACTAATTTGAGAGTGCTTCGGGATTTCTGAATGAGTTCCGAGCTAGTTTATCTGCCTACATATTCATAGACAAAGACATAAGCATGCAGTTTACAGATCAACGGCTACACTTTGTGAGAAAAACAATGCATTTAATAGTACGAAATGGTTAAAAAACTAGTTTTACTTCCTAATGTTCATTGCGGATTTGAAACATTATCTTACACGCTAAGCAGGGAACAACAGATTATGATCATTGAAAATAATGTATTGGTTAAAATATTCGGCCGAGAAAAGTTGAGTCGACGAATTCAGATAATATGATAGAGAATCTCGTTACCTTCACCTGGTAAATAAAATTTATACGCACCGATAATATATAAAATATAAGTAATAAGGTCACAATGCTAGAAATAACCATGAAAATCTGCCGGATTGGACGTGGAGCAAAATATTAGAAGGACCTACAGAAGAATTGTGTTAGGTCTCATTTTGTGGAGTAAAGACGTTTTCACAGGGTCCTATAAATTGGGCCAGACTGCAGGAAATATAGGATCCGATTCCGGTAATTACCGGACCGTGTAAAAGGAACGCATGCTTTCTGCGTACACTAAGTTGTCGGATTCGACTGTCATATTTATTGGCCTGTGTGAAAACTCCCTAAGGTTTTAACAGTATTCAGAGGAAGGAGGTATATATGCTACCATTGCTGAGAATTTCGGTATCAGATTGACTATTCCTCATTGTTATTTTATTAATAGGTATTTTAAACAAAAAATATTTATATTCACAACCCCCACATGTACTTAAAAAACTGGACTCCAGTTGATTCGAATGCCAGAGGAGGTTGAGGAGTTAAGGTACACAATTTGCATCAATGATAAAGATTGCCTGGAACGAAATTGTTATATTCTGCTCAAGATCATCATCGCTTTAATCTTTGAGGAGGACTGACTATATGGGTGAGATGCAAGCCCACCTGCTCCCACGGCCAATGTAAATGCTTTTTTTTTTTAAATGTGTGAATCTGTTTTTAAAAATAAATTATGATTTTTAGGATAATGGGAGGTTAAAATACAAGTGATAATTTTACTAGAAATTAGAGTGGCAAACCCTACAAACCATACATACATACATATATATATATATATATATATATATATATATATATATATATATATATATATATATATTCATTTTATTTAATAATTTTGTATTCATTTATTTATATAGGTATACTTTTTTAAATATATTTTTATTTAGATATTTGTTTATTTTTTTGACAAATGCTACAAATAAAATGTTGTAATTAACTAAGAATAAAATACTAATGTAACTCCGCCACTTTTCATTATACCACTATTCTATGATATTAGCCCATCACCTTTGGTTTATTTTATTTCCATTATCATTTAATTCATCCTTTTTGACCTTAAACCTATACGTTTACCAGTTTTTTAAATCAATAATTTTACCTTTTAATCAATTTTTGTATATACGTCCGTTTCTGGCCACTCTCTTTCCCCGTACTCTATTAGGATATGTATTTAGTTGGCGCTTGACTCTACGGCTCTCAGGTATGTTTTTCTTATTGTTGAGTATTTTTCTCCTTTTCCTCTAATTTGTTTCTATTCTTATTATTATATTTTTCTTCTCCACGTATGATAATAACTTATGATTATATTATTCTATATTTAAGCTTACATAACTTTCCAATCTTCCTCCTTTATTTTACTTTATGCTTATTCCATGAATTTTATTATATCTTACATATAATTCGTAGCTATACATATAATTCATAGCCAGAATAAAAAAACGTGATGCGCGTTCTTTTGAGACTTTACTGGAAAAAGGTTTAAGGAAAGTTGTGCCATGGAAGGAAAGCCAATCATCCATCGAAATACTGCCGCACAACCCAGATCAGGCCGCCCATCCG
The DNA here is from genome assembly GCA_948150685.1 of Rhaphigaster nebulosa. Lineage (NCBI taxonomy): Eukaryota > Metazoa > Arthropoda > Insecta > Hemiptera > Pentatomidae > Rhaphigaster > Rhaphigaster nebulosa. The sequence continues at coordinate 179,076,319 of OX411307.1, read as the reverse complement.
TCGTTCATGATGACGTTCTTCTTTAATGTGTGAACCAGGACCCACATGCCACTACTCGTGATTTATCGGCCGTAGTAAGGACTCAAACCTTTGCTGTGAACAGCTAGACAGTGTTTATGCGTTTTTGAGTGCAAAGTATTCCGCTTTGGTCAGCAGGAACCAAGCCATTTTGCAACACGACAATGTCCCTGCACATCGTTTTCGTTCGATCAAGGAAACATTATAGGTACTGCAAGGAGTAAACGTTTCGCCTCAACCTGCGTATAGCAGAGATATCGTGAACCATCAGATTATGATTTGTTTAGATCAATGGCTCATTTTTTAAAAGATCGGATCTTTAAAATTACGAGGACGTAAAAATTGGATGTGAAGAATTTTTTGCCTCAAAACCAAAGGAGTGGTACCGGCATCAAATCCAATTATTCGCAGAAAGATGGGTGAAAGTAGTTGAAAACGATGGACTTTACTTTGAAGAGTAGTATTCAATAATGTTTAAGATATTTAATCTGAAATAAAGCTATACTAATGCACAAATACAATTGTAACAACCTATTAGAAGGGCTCACAAAACAGTTTTACATTTTCATTCTTGAACACATTGAATAGCATTGTTTCTTCCCTTACTATCACCCTCATCAACGATTTTGCAGAAGGAAATGGTTACATAGCTCAATTAAAGCGTATGATTAACTCTTAAGCACTCGCATCCGTAGCGATACCACCGCACTTATTTTCAAAGTGGCTGAAAATCTCTATTTCTAATGCGTCCTCTGTATTTTCAAGTCTAGCAATATGGTGCATTATAGCACCACCGTAGATTTTTTTTTTTTCATCTGATCGGAATTTTTTTTTATTGAGTATAAGTTCTTAATATGTGCTTGTATTCATGGGTTTCGGAATGAAACTTAACGCTGAATCGAGTGGACAAAGCCACGTTTTTGTATCTTACCTTCTGAGGCTGTGCGAGTACTAGTGCGAATCAGTGTAGGGAGGGGAGAGTACTTGAGGGGTAATGCATTTCCTCGACATAGGAAGCCATTTCAGTTTAAAAAAAAAAAAAAAAAAACCGACAGTTTGACACGTCCTTGACTAAATTAAAAAATAATAATAATAATAAATGTAAATTAATATTGGAGTTCGATCTAAAATGTGTGTGTGTAAAAAGATATGGCAAATATTAGACTAAACTTCCTATGGCAATATTAGACTAAACTTCCTAAATTTGATTTTTATATTCAATACCTACTTCTGTCATTTCCGAAATGATGTAAATTTAATTCTGAAAATATCTGACCCGATTTATTGAACGTGGGATCACGACTCTGGGCGTAGTGACAGATATTCTGCTGTGAAGTTTCTAATAGATTGGATTGGAACTGACCAAGTTATGATAAAACGTGATATAACCGATGTGATGCCGGCACCACCCAACTTACCGAGACGTGCTTCGGATTCTACGAATTTGGGATGACTGCAAAAAGCCATTATCGCTGCTCGATTTGTGTCTAGTTGACGAGTGTGCGACTGATTTAATTTCCATTTCCTGGCCTTAAGGCATAGAACAGTGATTACGTTTCACATGCAAAGCTATGATAGGCCAAAACGAAAACCGATTGAAGGAGAAAATACGCTAAAGAAATTAATTTATTTGCTTGACGGATGAACATGGTCAAACTCCAGAAATATTTCATTTGTCACTTGAAAGCGAAATATAAGAAGGAATAGATCAAGATTCAAAATCATAGAGTTAGTCCTTTATGTTTGATTGGTAAATTATGTAAATGTTCTTATTTCGCTCCAGTTATATGGTTATCAATTTTCAAATAAAGAAATAGCTATGATCTGTTAATTTTAAATTTATTAACATTGGTAGAAAATTTCAATTTTGAACACGACAACTGAGACAGAGAAATAGTGAAAATAATTACAGATATAGAAACTTTTTCGATAGTATATATACTTCAGACAGTCACAAAAAATACAATGAGGACCTAAATATTTATAATAATAGACAAATCTTCTTCTTAAATCGGCGCAACAACCCATTACTGGGTCCTGGCCTCCTCAAGCAGCTTCCGCCAGTTCAACCGGTCAAGTGCAGCTGCTCTCCAATTCCGTACTCCGAGCAGGGTTCTTGCATCTTCTTCAACACCATCCAACCATCGCAGCTAAGCCTCTCGGCCGTGTTCCGTGTAGGCGCTCATTAAGCAGTTTATTTGGGATCTCATCAGTCCCTATCCTTGCTACATGGCCTGTCCGGCGCAACCTACCAATCCTCATAATTTTTCCGACGTCAGGCTCACCAATCAATGAGTATACTTCCCTGTGGAGCGTCTTCTCCAAGCTAAACCATCTTTACTGGACCGTAGATGCGTCTGAGTATCTTTCTCTCAAATGTTTGGAGATCTCTTTCATCAGACTTCGTAAGTACCCAAGTTTCTGAGGCGTAGGTTAGCACTGGTCGAATTAGCGTCTTATATAATCTTGTTTTTGTAGATTTTGATAACAAGCTACTTCTTAAGTGCCGACGCAGTCCAAAATAGCACCTATTGGCTGATGCTATTCGCCTCTTTATTTCTGCCGAGACGTCATTGATGGAATTGACCTGGGATCCGAGGTATACAAACTCATCAAATTGTTCGAAAGAGTAATTGCCAATTTGGAGAAAACTTTCGTTAATACCTCTTTGTTTACCAGCAGTCATGTATTTGGTTTTGCTAGTGTTGACAACAAGTCCCAGCTTCCTAGCAGCATCATCAAGGGGAAGAAAGGCTTCTTTCACAACAGCTTTAGATCTCCCAATAATGTCGATATCATCAGCATATCCCAGGATCTGTACCATATGGTTAAAGATGGTTCCACTGGTCTGAACCTTAGATTCTCTGATAGCTTTTTCCAGACCAATATTGAAGAGCAGACAATCCAGTGAATCTCCCTGTCGAACGCCATTATGAGAGGTGAATCCCTCAGACAGATCTCTCTGAATCTGCACCATACATTCGGTATTGCTCATTGTAAGTTTTACAAGACGGGTGAGCTTAACAGGCACATTGAGGTCTTTCATTGCCTGATACAGAGCCTCACGTTGAATGCTGTCATAAGCAGATCTAAAATCAACGAATAGATGGTGCGTCTGTAACTGATATTCCCTTCCTCGCTCAAGGATGGTTCGTTGGGCGAAAATCTGGTCTGTTGTAGATTTACATTTACGAAAGCCGCACTGATATTTCCCCAGAACTCTCTCAACATGCGGTAGTAATCGTTGATAGAGTATGTTTGAGAAAATCTTGTAGGTGCATGGCAGCAGAGATATGCCTCGATAATTATTACATTCAAGAAGATCTCCTTTCTTGTGAATAGGACATACAACTGTCTTACTCCATGCTTTCGGAATGATTTCTTCTGTCCAAATCGCAATAAGAAGATTTTGCAAAGCTTGGAAAAGCTGATCTCCCCCTTTCTTGAATAGCTCGGCAGAAAGTCTGTCAAAGCCTGGTGCTTTATTGTTCTTAAGCCTATCAATGGCTTCACACAGTTCCTCTTCGTCTGTGGGCTCGATGTTATCTTCAGGAGTTCGACTAAGGTCCACATCATCCCGATGAGCTTCCTGTACCCTATTTCTATTGAGCAAGAGATTGAAGTACTTGTTCCATCTTGGTAGCACTTGGTTTATTTCATTTAACAGAGATCCATCTGAGTCCTTACAAGCTGAGATTCGAGGCTTGAACGGCTTTCGACTGTTGTTCACTTTTTCATAAAATTTTCGACATTCATTGATGCTCCTCAATCTTTCTATTTCTTCTAACTCTCTGTTTTCCCAGCTTCTTTTTTTGCGTCGATGGATATACTTTTATTCTCTTCGACGCTGGCGATAAATATCAACTGATGCTCGGGTACGTTTCTTCTGAAGCATGAGTGTATAGGCTTTGTTCTTTTGTAAAGTAGCCTGGCTACATTCCTCGTCAAACCATGGCGACCTATTCTGTACTTGGCTGGGGCCAATTACTTCTTCTGCTGCATCACGGATAATATTTTCAATGTTTGACCACATTTCATCGACACCCTCATCTTCTGTAGATGGCGCGTTAAAGGACTTTTCATTAATTTTATTTACGTATGCTTGGGAAACTTCAGGTTCTTTGAGTTTTTGTAAGTTGAACTTCTTACATCTTTGTCCTCGCCTTGTTTTCACAATTGAGATCCTGGCTCTAACTTTAGCCAGAGTTAGAAAGTGGTCCGAGTCCACATTAGCTCCGCGAAAAGTTCTGACGTCCAGAAGGTTCGATCTATGTCTAGCACTTAATAGAAAGTGGTCAATCTGGTTGACTGTATTTCCATCAGGGGAAGTCCAGGTACCAAGATGAATTCTTTTGTGTGGAAATAGACTGCTGCCAACTACAAGGTTGTGTGATGCACAAAAATTAATCAATCTATGTCCATTGTCGTTCCAGACATCATGCAGACTATGTTTACCAATAGTCGGGTAGTAGATTGCTTCCTTACCAATCTTCGCATTGAAATCGCCTACGATTATTATTACGTCTGTACGAGGACACGCCTTAATATTTCTTTCTAGCAGGTCATAATATTCTTCCTTGGTTTGCTCATCTGATGTTTCAGATGGAGCATGGCATCTGAACAATGTATAATTAAAGAATTTCCCTTTTACCCTTATAGAGCTCATTCGGGGGCTTACAGGTTTGAAATCAATGACGAGTTGCCTGAGTTTCTTCCCTACAACAAACCCAGTTCCAAAGTGGTGTGATCTATTGTCACAACTGTAATATAAAGTGTGACTTTTCTTTTCGATAGCTCCCTGTCCAGTCCATCGGATTTCTTGGAGTGCAGTAATGTCAATTCCGTAGCGGTCTATTTCATCTAGGAGCAGTTTAGTTGCTCCGTGTCTATACAGAGTTAAAATGTTCCACGATCCAAAGGTGAAGTCCAGATGACGGGTGCTATGTTCTTTCCTTGTAGAAAGTCCGGCTTCTAGATGTTGAGGTTTCCTGGTAAGATGGTTTAAGAGGAGCTGGTTATAAGCCAGTTGCCTCCTAGTCAGGTGGAGGGGCTGCCTCCTTAGAGCATCCTGACGCACTCCCCCATCCGGGGAGGCTACCTAGGGAAGGTGATCCTAGGGTAAGTACTGTTAAGGTAAGTAATAATAGACAATTACATAGAAAATATAAAAAAAAAAAAAAGAAAGAACAAATCTACAATAAATACACAAATAAATAAATAGTTATAAGATTTAAATTATTTAAAAAAATAATAATAATGGCGTTATAGTAATTAGGCCGAACAAAAGTAAAAAATAGCGATTTTAAATAAAAATGAATATGAGAAAAAAATGGAGAATTTAATAAATGATAAAAACACATTTAGGCAAATGAGAAATGCACCGCTTACAGATATAGGGGAAAATTAATAAATATGCCACAAAAAAAAATATACAAACTTGGATATATTGATAAAATTACTAAAAACAAACATAAGGTAAGTGATATGTTTCCGAGAATACAAGGATAAATAAAATTGCATAAAGACGACAATAATCTCCAACCGATCACAAATAATATGTATGATGCAAAAAATGCATTCAAATTAAAACGAATAATTAAAGACTTGAATATAAATGATGAAGAAGTTGGCATAATGAGTTTCTACATGAAGGCACTATTCACGAACGTCCCGGCAAAATAATGTTTAAAAAAATAGAAAATTGAAAACAAATAAAAATCATACAAAAATTAAGAACGAAAATAAATACATAGATAGTATCGTATTATGTACCCAATATCATTTCTTTTAATATTAGGGAGTTTTTTATAAGCAATTATACGGATTACCAATGGGAGGTACTCTGTGAAGTGGAATAAACCTTAATAATCGTCTTAACCCTCAATTAAATAAAGCCAAAATAAAACTAATTTTAATTAAATAAATTAAAATAACTATGAGCAGATGTTAGACCTTTTTATAAAATTATAAATTGAGGTTTTGGGACATGGACATACGTATATCATTAAGATAATGCCATTGTGGAATATTTCAACGTAGGCATAATCGCAATTATTAACTGACCATGTGCGCATTTAATTTTTAATAATTCGTGGAGTTCAAGGAACATAAATTTGATTAAAAATAAACAACAAATTACACAAAAATTAATTAAGCAAATTAATTAATAAGATGAGTGAAGAGAAGAACATAACTACAAAATATGGAACAAATGAGTAGTACTTACAAAGCTGATAATACAGTGGATAGCTTTTGGTTTTTGTAAAGGTTCACAGATAGGATATTAATAGTCGGAATAAAGAAGTCAACGCTGTGCAGAGAAAGAAAGGAATAAGTGAACTGAGATTTGAAGGCTTCTGTCTTGAAGCTTGAAGCTAGGAGCTTGAAGGCATGGGAGAACAGTGAACAGATGAAAACAGCTCCACTCTCGGTATGGCGGGAGTTTCGACAGATGTAACTCTAGTTTTTGTAATTAGTAATTTTCCCCGAGGTAGCTCTGCATTAGAGCGAAGTTTTGAAACTGCTGCGTGCCCTCGCTCGAGGCACCGCAAATCCATAAAACTGGATAGAATGAGCACACCCTACAAGGGGTGGAGGAAAATTAAAATTGGATATATTATTCATTTCTTGTAGAAATGAGAGCCATTTGTCATGCAATGTATTGAGAAAACTGGGATGGAAGGATATATTTTCGATTAAATAATGCTGATTAAACAATGGGTGATTTAAGTAGTTGGCACATAATTTATTCAATATTAAAATAAATGGGTTGGTGGTGGTCCTATTCGAACATGGAAACACTTGCAAGGTAGCTTTGAGGATCTACCTGAGGAGGCGGGCGGCAGGTTGAGCACCAAGTTAAGGCAGAGAACCCTTCTTAAAAGCATAATAAAAATAAGAGAGATAAGTTTTTCGAAATGAGATTAATTTAGATTGTGCATTATTATTTCAACAGTTTAATTAATAAATTCTCTTAAATAAAGTCAGATCTATTTCATAATTGGTTATTACATTTACCCTGTATGCCATCAAATAGTTAAGTAAAGTGAATTGGTAACCGCGACACCCTTGTAAAGGATCTCCAATGGTATTTATAATAACCCAACCTAGTGACCATAGCAGGGAGGCTTGTGGCCTCTAGCCTTTTAAGTTAATGTTACTAAATAATTCAGTTTGATTGATCAGTTCCCTTCTGGAACCGACACAAATACATATTATATTAAATATATAAATTAAGGAAATGCGGTTTCTGGAAACCCCACCTGCCTTAGAAAAGCAGATATCCAAAAACATAGCAGTCAAATAGATGACTCGACAACGGGTGGGAGGGGGACAATCAAGGGAGGCAAGCCACTATTTTCGTAGGACAAGTATAGCAGTTCTGGTGACTGGTGCGATCCAATCGCAGGGATCATAACATTGCGCAATTTGAGATAATAGGATCCGCTTAGTGACCCTAGGAGCTGCAGACATGAGCTTAGAACTGGCCTGATGGCTGTAAGGCAGTAGGTCTTAAGGAGTGTCCCAACTGAGACCAAGTAATTACGTAATGGGCCAGTAAGTTCTGCCTGAGCAATATTTTGACAAATAATGAATGGTTTTTTAATTGATTTTTTTTTTTATTAGCTTTTATGCTGTACACATATAGCCAATGGAATCTGGCTCAATCATTGTTAATATTGGTTAGTTTAAATTAATAAATACTAATATAATAATAATTCATAATTAAGCATTAATAGTAAAGTAAATACATTTACATTAGAGAATCTGGTATACAAGTGGGCGGAACAGTATTGAGCCGTGATATTGATATCGCCGGACGATCCTTCCAGGCTGTCTCTGATGGATTCCTTAAACTAGCAGAAGCAGCGAGAAAAATGGGACTAAAAGTAAACGCAGCAAAGACCAAATACATGGTCACAGAGGAAATCCCCAGGCCTGGCGAAGAAATCACTATCGGAGAGTATACAATTGGAAAAGTCTTCGAGTTTATCTATCTCGGGTCTCTCATAACCCAGAACAATGCTGTAGATTCAGAAATTAAACGAAGAGTGCTATGCGCCAACCGTTGTTATTATGGCCTCAGTCCATATTTTACAAGCCGTGCATTGACTAAGGATACAAAAGTTCTCTTATACGAAACAATTATCCGACCAATCCTCCTTTATGGCTCAGAAACATGGACTATCTCCAAAACTGGTGAGCAGAATATGATGGTCTTTGAGAGAAAGATTCTGCGTAAACTCTTTGGAGCTTTGAAAGTTGGCCAGGCATGGAGACGTCGAACAAACCAGGAGCTCAATGAATTATTTAAGGAACCAGACGTGGTGCAGTCTATGAGGCTCAGTAGATTGAGATGGGCCGGACATGTTGCTCTGTTGGCTGAGAATGATCTGCCAAAGAAAATAATGACGGAGGTGATACATGGAACAAGGCGAAGAGGAAGACCTCGGCTTCGATGAAGTGGCTGGAGATGCTAGGACTATGTTGGGTGTGAAGAGCTGGATGGTAGCAGCACAGGATCAGAACAATTGGTGGAGGCTGGTGCAGGAGGCCAATACTCGACATCGAGTTGTAGCGCAGATTGAATGAATGAAATATTTTTGCATTTACTTTGAACGAAAAAAATAGAAAAGAAAAGTATTATTTTGACAAAATCTAAAGAAAGATCATTAATTAATTAAGAGTTATTTGCAACCCATTTTTTTTTCAAAAGTAAAATCTCCTTTTACTTTCTGCAGCCTCCTTTAGAGTATCGGCACCTGCTACGATTCCATCAACAAATATATCGTGCATTAAAGCTTCAGAAGCTATATTATTTAAAAAAATGTATATACTTCATCATCAATTTATGTCAATAAAATTAATGGAATCTCATCAGTATGAGCCATCTTTCACTTTTATACATTTTTCCACAACGATTTATAGATTTTAGATACACACAGATCATTCATTTTCAAATAAACAGATGTAAATAAATATACACAGGTAGGATAGCGTCTGGCGGGTGTCGCAATAAAATATAATTTTATAACTTTTCCAATATTGTTGGAAAATAACTGTGAAGCCATCTATGTAAAGACTTTCTTGGAAGTGTCTTATTGATTATTTCTAGAGGTAACTAGCGAATGCGATAAACACTTAAGATGATTCTTTTTTTATCATGTTACGATCTTTTAACACATGATAGCATTTCACTAGACCATAGGGGATAAAATATTGTATCTAATAAATTCAAAACCACATAACTGATTTTCGGTCACGAAGGAGGTTTCAAGGCGGAATGACGATATGCTATTCTTAATTTTCTACGTTTTGTAAGTGTCCGTTCAGAGGGGTCTAATTGTATCTGGGTAAAGAAAATTTGGCTGCCCAAGTCTAAAAAAGTGTGGAAGGCGTTCAAAACTTAGATACACTATCAAGCAGTTCGTAAATAAGTTTCAAAAGCACAAACTGCTGACTAACTCAGCTAAAATGGACTGCCTAACTCTAGGGTATAAGCTTAGATGTTGAACGAAATAACAGTCCAATGGTTACAAGCTGCTAAACAGCAAGCTGAATAGACCATCTCTATCACTGCTAGAATAATAATCTATCTTAGCAGTTCGATACATAATAATAATCTATCTTAGCAGTTCGATACATTAAGTAATTCAACAGATCTTGTATGAGATATTCAGTTCAAACTTAAAAATATTGAATATTCTACTTTTATATCAAGGTATTTTTTATATAAGTAGGAGGTATCAGCTACCATAATGAAATGAGAGTAAAAAATAACAGATTATTATTAGCTTGCCCCCCCCCCCCTTCACTATGATAATGATCAGTCAAAATCTGTGACCCTTGGAAATGTTTATTCTTGAAATGATAACAGTTTGTCTCTCTTCCGTCATGATTTTTTTTATTTTGTCCTTTTGTCCTATTAAATATTTCTTTTTTTTTTTATGATACCCGACATTATCTTACTTTTTATGGCTATACTTTTTTCGTTATAATAAAAAAAAAATGGCAAATGGTCGTTGTTTCATAAGCCGCAACCATTTAATTTTACGTAGGATCACATGACATTAGATGTATCCATTCAATCCTTAAAAAATTAATAGCTGGTTTATGTTATCATTGAGCAAAACCTCAAACAATAGGCTCTTTCTCATTAAGCAGTTTCTCATGGAAGCCATTGCATGATTAGCACGTTAAAACTCCGCCGTCTTTTTCCTCGGCGATTTGAATCGAAATTGCTGGAATATCTATATCCGTCATGCCTAAGTTCATAGAACTGTTTTGTTGAGTCGTAAAAGAATTTCGAAATTTTACCAGTATTCCGAACGCTGACAGTCATGATTAAAGACCGGATTTCGTGCAGTAAAAATTTAAAAAACGTGCAATAAAAATTAGTCAAACGTGCAAAAACGTGCAATAAAAATAAAATACACTGACAAACTTGCAATTCAACCTTCTACTGTGTGAAGAGGTGATGTGTAATTAAAAAAATCAAATATTAAGTTAACATATTTATATAATTATTATAATATACATATGTGCTTACAAAAACTACAACAAATTTGTTTGCTAGGTATGATAATTAAACAAAATTAGTAACAAATAAATTTTCTACTAACTATATTAATTTATCAAATAGAAATTTCTAAAATTTTATTAAAATTTACAATCATGTACATTTCCAGATTATTTTCCGTAAAGTTATATCGTCGGTCATCAACTGTGAAAACATGCGCTCCACATTAACACTTGTGATGGGACATCTTTTATAGTTACTCAATATTACTGGATCCAGCTCCACATCTGTGTGTTCTCCATTGAGAGCTTTGTTGTAAATTTGTAAAATTTTCTAACCCGTGTTTTTTTCTATAACTAATTTAAATTTATGAAAAATTGTTTTTCCCTTTTCGTTTTCGATTTTTTCTAATTCATCTCTAACTTTCTCTATAATATTAATCGGTGATGTCAACGTTAAGTTTTGCTCTTCAGGATTTTCGGTTTGCGAAGGTAGAACCGATAAATGGGATCTTATAAATGCTAGATCTGATGCAACAGATGTCAAATTTAAAACTTTTTTTACAGATACTGCGTCATCTTCAAGAGTAGAAACAAAATCTTCAAAATTATTAAAATGATCTGAATAAAACAGGGCTGCTTCAATCCATGTTCCCCATCTAGTTATCACACACAGGTTTTGGGGGAAGGGGGCAGTCCATACTATTTCTATAAGCTGTCATACGGTGAGGAACTTTTAAAAATATATTTTTTTCCCATTATTAACAAGATTGTTGACATTTGGGAAAATTTCCCTCACTTTTTTAGCAACGCGGTTTAAATCATGCGCTACACAAGTTACATAGACCATATTTGAATAAAAAACTTTTAATGCTTCTCCAGCCCTTACCATATACGGAGCGGCATCGCTAACAAATAAAAGAAATTTATCTTGGTAGGATGTTTGACAGAAAAAATTTGCTAAACTGTCGTTCACAAATCGAGAGACAGTCTCGTAGTTCGTTTTTGGAAGCTGCTTGCATGAAGTGAGGTATGGTTTGGGTTCAAACTCCGGGTGTAGGATTCCAACAATTAAACTGCAAATGTTGGGGCTTGGACTGCAGTTTATTGAATGGAATATTGGAAGCGACCATGGCGTAACATAAATGGATAAAAAATGTTTGTTTGTTGTCTAATGACGAGCAGCTTTGTGTGAGTAACTGTTGAATTGGAGCTGGCTTGGATTTTTGTGCTACAGTTAACTGTGTGTTAACCTATAAAAATAAAAAGATATTGGGAATAGTTAAATGCTATCGTGTGCTACTTATGAAAAGATAGAAGGTACTTACTTGAGTTGCAATGAGCATCTACTTGAGATTTTCGATCCGAACCAATTGATTTATTGCAATAAGTACAAACAATTGTTTTCCCGTCTGATTTCAATTCTGGGTATGGTTTTATCCTAATTTTGATTTTTGAAGATTGGCTGGCTGTCACTTTAGGCATTTACTATTGTACTTGTTTACCGAACTAAACTCAACTTTAGAATGGAATTAAAATAAAAGAGTAGGTTGAAAGGTTGAGTCAAATCAAATTAGAACTTCTAAGAAAGTTAATACAAAGGAAACGTTGTTCGACATTAAAAAAATTTCACATTTAATACATTTAACTATTATTGGTAAGTATTACCAAAATTCCCACTAATGACAATGCTAAATGTTGGTTTCCATTGAGTTTCTAACTCATTATACAATATAACAATCAAGGACTGGGGTAGATCAGGAATCACTTCAAACATACAAGCATCTTTTATTCCTGATCTATGTTAGAAGTAAGTCTTGCGTTGTTGTGTTCATATATATATATATATATATAGATATATATTTTTTTTTTTTAATGAAATAAATTGTTTTTATTGAATAACAATACAAACTGCCACACATATCCATTAAAATGTAGGGTGAAGATTCCATGCCCATGGTCTTGTAAGGGACCAGGATACCGTACAGTGTCTGGCCTTGGTAGTGGCAGAATTGGGTTTCGTTAAAATTTAAATATATCCACTTACGAACAACACAAGTCTTTTTAGTTTCCTGCGACTAATAGGTAAGGAAAGTATTGGACATTGTGATCGAATCAAAATTTCGATCTGCAGTTTTTAACGGGTCTATGCCTTTCAGAGCCCCCTGAGTCGGAAAAAAATCATTTTTTTTGTCATTGGTCTGCCACGATTATCTCTTGAACGGGTGGACCGATTTTGTTGTTTATTTTCTTCTTATTTAGGGTGTTGTCCCCCACTACTGAACGGATGTCATGTCGATTCGAAAGATAATCAAATTCCCGCCAACTCAAATAAAGAACCATCTAAATCGGACCGATATTAGCAAAGATATAGCGTATTGAAGTTTATAGACATGTGTAATAAAGTATTCTGTACATATTTCTTTAGAAACCAATTCACCTTTATAAAGTTTTTTAAAACCTGATAACTATACATCTCCCGGAACAATTTGTATGCTCATTTAAAGGATAATTGAAATGTTTACAATGCTAAACATACAAAACAAAAATCTTATTCGGATTAAAATTAGGGAAGATGCAGGAGGGAGTTTTTTTTTTTTTTACTATTATCCAAAGCGGTAAGGAAAGTGGTCCGATTGGACACAGCAGATATTTTAAAAAATATTCATTATTCATTAGCCATATCGATTGATTTTTCATTACGTTAATCGTATTATATTTTTTCGAATTACATTTTATTTTAATTTATTGTTCATTACTAGTTCAGAAATTATCAGTTGAAAAGTTAGTCAATTTATTGACTCAGATAACTTATATATATTAAGCTCGATACGCAACATAGTATTTAATGTAAAAAAGGAAATATATATGTTTTTTTTTTCATTTGATATTCGAAATAAAATTGATTACCTATTTCTTGAGATAATGAGACAAGGTTCACTTTCATTTAGAAGAAGCGTCCGATTTGGATTGAGTCTGTTAATCAAATCAAAAACTCTAAGCGGCTTGATTTGATGGATGATGATGGAAATCGCAAAAAGACGAAAGGATGGGATGAAGGAGTGGCGATGCGTTAGTAGGACCCCCAATGATTCGGAACAAATTGATTCGTCTTCAATAAACCGCTTGGGGCCCTATCTTCCTCTAATGGCCTTTTAGATTATACCCTTCCAATATTTTTCCGTTCGGGGTCATCAACACGCTCCAATTTTAATAAAACTAATATTTTTAAATTGGCAACACAGATTGAGACATAAAAAACATTTCTAGACTAATTTTATAACCTTAAAGACCAATTTTTTTTACATTTGAAGGCCAAAGGCCAGGAAAGAAAAAAAAGAATAAAACATTATAATTTAGAGTCGGGAAAGAAATAAATCGACGAAATACTACATTACAACATACATTTTTGAAAACATAATTGCTGAGATAGAAAAAACATCGAATTAATTGTGACTGTTTAAAAAAACAAAACAATTGGGTTAATATAATACTTGGTGCTGGTTATGATGTTATTTCATTGTTCGTTCATTGATTCTCTGTGATGATCTTAAGTATTTTATTGTTTATGTCTGATTTTTGAGACAAACACATTTTTAACCTATTTTAAATAGTACCAAATAAACAGATGTAGTTTTTAAAATTAATTTATTCACAATTCTCAGAAACAGAAACTCAAAACTTCACACCCCTAAGATGTCCTCTTAATGGATAATTTACTGTGCCTACATATTTGTCCTTAAAGAATTAATTGAATACTGGGAATTGGGTGGAGTAAAAGCATCTTTCTAGTCGATCAACGGATTACAGCTGTTCAGGGTCAGCAGGTGCACGAGGACCTTTATTTCTTTTTCCAAACAAAGCGGTCCATAGATAAACATCCGGGCTGCCATTTAGCATCCTGGAAGGCCACAACACAATTCCCGATGAAGGTACACTAAGGAATAGGCTCGTCACTCCTGCGCCCGCTCGGTGTGAGTTGTCTCCAGTCCAGAGCAGCAGTCTGGCTTTCTGTAATAAGTGGCCAGCCACTTATCGCGCTCGACGTTACTTAACTTGCCTACCGAGCCCTCCTAGAAAATTTGGTCAACAACTTCTATGAGACAATATGTGTAAAACTGGATTATAGGTTTGAATCTTATATGTAAGATTGCTCGTTCTGGTAAGAGTTATCAGAACAAGCAATCTTAAAATTCTCCATAAAATGACACTATGGTTCTTGAGGTAATTTCAGGATTTATATGAGGAACAAAAGTTCAATTTGACATCTATTTTTATTTTATATAAAACAACACTAAATTAGTTAAATTATTGTATATTTTTATTTTTGTTACTTTTAACGTCTCGTTAAATTTTTTTTTCAGGTGAGCGTTGTATAAGGGCATCAGTTATGAAGAAATTTTGATAATTGTAAGTAATAAAAAATATGATAAGTTGTTTTTTTATTTTGGTCATTATTCAAGCCCTAAGTCATAATTTACATAATTCACAATCTCTCGTGAGCCTGAGGAGGGAGAGCACATAATATTTCATGCTTAACCTTTACTTCGAGCGATAAACATTAACAAACAACTCCAACAAAGTTATACTGTGTCAGACATCCTTAAAAAGGTAAAAAAAATATAATTTTCACTTTCTTTAGTACATAAAGGGTTAATTTATGGGAGGTTTCTTCTTAGGCATTCAAGACGATCCTAAACTGTACCAGAATAGTTGAAAATAAATGTAGAAATTCAAAGGATGTCTGACACAGTATACCTTTGTTGGAGTTGTTTGTTAATGTTTATCGCTCGAAGTAAAGGTTAAGCATGAAATATTATGTGCTCTACCTCCTCAGGCTCACGAGAGATTGTGAATTATGTAAATTATGACTTAGGGCTTGAATAATGGCCAAAATAAAGAAACAAAACAGCTTTGTGACGAGCTATCCTCACGATAGGAGACCTTTCAAATTTTCGTATCGCTTGGATGAGCCTGTAATTATTTTCTTCTATTTATTTTAAGTCGATTTCTCATGGGAATATTTAATCCTTCATTTGCTATTTAATATCCTTCATTTGATATTTAATCCTAAATTTTCTATATAATTTAATTTTGATTCAGTAGACCCCATGGTTTTCAATATTTGTTTTTGATGCACTTATTCAACAATAGGAAGCTTTAGAAAGTGATATTTTATTATTCGTCAGTTTTCGGACGTGTTCGAATTGCTCCTGGGATCCTTCAATGTGCTATTTACGTGATTTGCTGATTATTACTTCCCAAATCATTTTTTTAACTAACAATTTAACTACTAATTTTTTTATTCAACTAATAATTTTTTTTTTAACAATAGTTAAGAGGAGGTAAGTTTCGTTCAAACGGAATATAATACTTGATAAATTATTTCAATGATAGAGCCTGGAGCTGTCTTTTGTTTACAAACCAAGAAATTAAAAGGCGACTGGACTCATCGTCCTCTTTACAATCTTACCATGACTTGTCAAACATCATACAGCCTAAGGCTTTCTTTAGCATTCTATTTTTACCGTGGTTCAAAATAATCATGCAGCAGACCAATTGATGAGCCCTGGTCTCCAAAATTTGGTGCTGGAATACGTTATATAGAGCAACGATGTCAGGAGCCAATTTTCGCTCTTATGCATGCGATTTGACGACAAGGTAGAGCGGGTGATTCGGAAAAAGAAAAGAAAAAGAAGCAGATTATCTGCAAAAACCCGAGATTCAATTTTTTCCCTGAATTCAAAATAAATTCGCACATCGAAAAAAAGTCAACCCAAAACCGATTATTTTGAGCAGTTAAGACCGAAAGGTTAAACTGAAGGTGAAACAAGTCGGAATAAGCAACAAGCAGTTATTTTGCAAAAAAGTATCTAATGTTTTACAAGCTCAGAACATAATTTGCTAATAATATTTGAATTGGCTATATAGTGTAAGCATGCATACCAAGAGTAGTGGTTTGTAGTTATTATTATTTTGATTTGTATATGTTCTTGTTCAATAAAAATGATTTTTTCCTTTAAAATAAGCTACCAAGAACTCCTTATTTAAAGAATGTTTTTTCAAAAAGTGAGAAATATGAGTTTAAATTCTTTTTAAAATTTTCAAATAGATTAGATTGTCTATTAAATCGTTTTATTACTTTTAGCACTCCTTTCTTGAAGATTTAAAATGGGAATTTCAAACATTTAGGTAATTATAATTTTGTTTCTCTTTTTTTAATATTGGGGTCCAGGAGACCCCAATCTGATAACCGTGTTGCAATCTGAGGATTGATTTTTACTTTCTCTTACCTCGATATGAAATATATAGTAAGGGTAAGTACAGTGATCCAGAAAAATTTCGAATCCAATTATGGTATGTGTGTGTGTGCATGTGAAAAGCCTAGATCAAAAAAGAAAATATGCACGAAACTGAAAATACGTATTAAGAAATATATATGTCTGGGTTGTTACAGTAGCTTTTTTACTTTCATTTACCTTATGTCTTTGAGTACATCATCACCAGCTCCAGTGGCCACTGGGTCTACCTCTACTTCATTTTCCATCTGGTATGCCCTCGTTAAGTCTCTTTGGCAGCCTGCTGTTTTAGATCCTCATTAGATGGCAAAACCATTTCATTCCCTGAATTCCGATGCTGGCCGAGATATTCAGGTCTTAGTATTTTTAATACAGATTCCTATTTTTCCTAAACCGCTATATTCCACCATCCTATATTGGTCCCTATGTGTCTTTCTCTCAAACCGGTCCAGTAAATCACTGGTCTTTTTATTCATGATACTGGTTTCCCTGGCGTAGGTTCCCTTTACATTCTGAACTTTGCGGCATGAGTGGCCAACCTACTCCTCTGAATCTTGGACATGCCGAAATACGCTCTGTTCCCCAACATAATCCTTTTCTTTACTTTTCCTTCGCCCAGCTGTTCATTTATTGTAGATCCAAGGAAGCTGCTCGCAACTTCGAAACTGGTTTCTCATTATGTAATGTCTTTGGGGGTGGTATTGTTTCTTCTTTCTGAGAATCATTATTTCAGTTTTCTTGTTATCGGGTTCTAACCCTATTCTGCTTGCTTTATTTTGAAGCTTTCCAACGGCATCTTTTATAGAGTTCATAGACCTTCCAACAATGGCCACATCATCCGCATAAACAAGAAGCTGTGTGATTTTATTTAATATTGTCCCGCCTCTGTGTACCTCAGCTCTGTGTATGGTGACATGGAGAGCTATGTTAAAGAGGAGGGGGCCAGTGGATCTCCCTGCCTCAGCGCAATCCCAACATTAAAAGGGTTCGAGATATTTTGACAGCACTTCACACTTCACTTCACATTTGATATTGAACATTTTACCTGCATTATTAATTTGGAAGGAATTCCCATTTCAGCCATTCCTTTGTACAGTTCACTCCGTTTGCCCGTATCATATGCTGCCTTAAAATCGATGAATATCATTGTTTGATTGAATTCATTCATTTTCTCGCGTGCAAGTCTCAGTGATCTTTCATCTATTGTGGATCTATTACACCGAAATCCTCCTTGATATTCATTGATCCCTCTGTCTACATACGGCAGTATTTTGTTATAGAAAGCAATTGAGAAAACCTTATAGGCTGCGCTAAGAAAGGATATACCAAGGTAGTTACCGCAATTGACTGGGCCTCCTTTTCCTTTGAATATTGGCAGGATAAGACCCTCGGTCCAATGCTTAGGGACCTTCTCCTCCTCCCAGGTTTGCATCAACAGTTCATGAATCTCCTTGGTTAGTTCAGTACCAGCCGCTTTTAAGAGTTGTGATGGTATTCCATACAGACCAGACGATTTATTATTTTTTTCAATTTTTCCGTGATCGTTTCGACCTCATCTCTGATAGGATTTCATCCTCTTCCGCTCCATGGTCAGGAAAGTTTGGGAATTCGTTTGTGGAGGCTTTGTCGTCAGCTGTCAATAAAGTTTGGAAATGTTCTTCCCACCTAGCTTGAGCATTACAATTCTTCCTTCCTTGATCCTTATCATGCTTCCCTGGCTCATATTACGTTTCCTGACATAGATAATTTTCTTGAAAAATTTCCTGGTTTCGTTATTCACTCAGGTATTCTCTATTGCCTCAATTTCCTTATGTATGGTCTCTATTTTTATCTTTCTTACTATTTTGTTTTTAAGCGGTTCTAGCATCTTTGTAGTCTTTCGAATCATGTCTCGTGTTTCTCTCTAACCATCTTATTATTTTGTAGTTTCTCAGACTTACTGAGTTTTTACAGTCGGTTTCAAATCAGTCATTACGACGAGGTCTTGAAAAAAAAACTATGCGTCGTCAGGCATTATTTATTAGGTTAATTTCCGCAGTCTGATGTATATAAACACCAATATAAAAACAAAATAATTATAATTATAATAATGAGCACAACTATTAGTGAAACAAATATTCATTTAAAAAATATGCCAGGAGCAAGAGAATTCGTTTAAGGAGTATGCCAATAATAAATAAATCATTTACTAATAATGCAGGTCATGAAATTTGGACTTTAGAGCCATGGCTTCAAAGAATTAAAAAAATAATAACTAACAACTTCTGCGATTAGTTAATTTAAAATATCTTGATAAGAATATTTAAAAAAAAATACAAATACAGTATTTATACAAATATACATAAGTTACAAAATAAAGTTAGGAAGATATCTATTTACAATGCTCGGGGAACTAGATGGATATAAAATAGTTAAACAGCCGGGATTTGAAAGTGGGAAGGGTGTTGAAGCGACGGATGAAAGAGGCAATGGAATTCGAGATGCACGAGGATCCGATGAGGAATGATCTGTGGATAACAGCGGTTCTGAAGGTCTAGAACGGGCCTTGCGAGAATAGACAAAGTATTTGAATTGAAGGAGATCGGAACTGTACGATGGACGGCGTCAATGGATAACTTTGTAGAGAAACGATGTCAGGAAACACGACGGGGGGAAGAATAAAGTCACATCAACTCTTCAAAGAATCGGTGAAAAAGGTGATCTTCAAGACCCCAAAGATGCAGCGAACAAAGAAATTTAATCATTAAGTAAGCAAGTCAATACAGGTATCAACCAGGTGCTTAATACTGCAATTAATCAGTTAGCCATGAACAATGTCACAAGTAATACTTTTTTTTTTTAATTTATCGTAAAATTTATGAGGAACATTTTTGTATTATCGATAATTACCTTGAGGAATGTAGAGAGAGAAGTACTAAATGTAATAATTTAGTGAATGAGGCAAATTTAGCTAATGAGATTTTTTTTTATTGAGTGGATAAAGGAATTAGAGATCCGTATCTCGACAGTTAATGCGGTTAGTTTAAGGAAAATTGAACATACATTTTTATCATCCATGTACAAAGGTAAACAAGATGCTACTACAGCCTGGATTAATGTTTTCGAAAAAATAATGTATTAGATTTAATATAATAGATGGTGTACTGTACTAATTAAATTTGAATAGCTTTATTTGTCTGGGAATGAAAATTTCGTTTTTATTAGTTTAGAATAAGAAGGATTGGTCTGCAATTCGTTCAGCATTTCATGAATAACATAAGCTTGGGTCTGTAATTGAATTCGTACTTCAAAAAGAACCCTTATTGCTGGGGGCAGATAAAGATATTCCAGAGAAATTTAGATTTTCTCAAACAGTTTGTAATCTGTAAATAAATATACGGGATGCATTAAATAGAGACGCAATTAATACCACAGATAACTTGAGAAAAGAGTTGAAGAAATTTAATGATTCGTGCGTTATTAGGAAGAAATTAGATGAGAAGAAGAAACATGACGATAAAAAGAAATTAGTGAAAACATATCTGGTATGTGTCGCACTAAATTATAAAAATCGGTATGACCCAGTAGAGGTATGTAGCACCACAATATGGTAAAATTAATTCAATGGAACGAGAAGATGAAGGTAAAGAGGAGGTCATATTGAACAATGGAGTGAAACAAGATGATCATGATCCAAAAAACTAATAGGCCCGGGAAAATCTACACCATATTCACTAAAAAAATTAAAGTAATAGTAGATAAACGTAAAGTTGTAAAAACTCGCTATGCTAATGGTTCTACTCGCTCTGTAATCAGTGAAAATATTATTAGCTTATTAAAATACCCTAGATTTAAGTCATGTGATTCCAGACCATCGTGTATTGGAGCGCAGAATATACTGCATGGGAGTCTCGCCAGGAGAACAGGCTTTTGACCGAATCTGGCACCCGGATCTGCTTTACAAAATCCGTCAATGCCTCTCCCCTACATATTTCCTTCTAACCCGTTCTTACCTCACCGACAGAACCTTCAAATTACACCATCATTTTGACTGCTTATCGCTATTTTCTCAGTTCACCTGTGTACTGTAAGGTAGTATCCTTGTACCCATCATCTCCATGGTTTATACATTTGATATCCCTACCTGTCCTAGCCCTGTCCTCACTACTTACGCTGATGGCACATGTGTTTTATCTGTGAATAATGATCCAACTACTGCTTACCATACTCTGCAGTCACATGTCACAGCCATTGAAGAATGGCGTAAAAACTGGAGATTCAAAATCAATCCCAACAAATTCCATCAACTCGCTTTTGCCCTGTGTCGTAAACCCATTACTTCCTGTCCTACAGTACCCTTTAATAATATTCCACTTATCCCTGTTGAACAGATCTGCTACCCAGGATTCCATTTTGACAAGCGTCAAACTTGGAATCCTCATACAAGACTGAAAGGACAAAAACTGTTCCTAGATTCTGATTACTACAGCACTTACTTGACAAATGGTCAAAACTTCCAATTTACTAAAAAAACAACTCATTTACATTACTATTATCAGACTTATTTGAACATACGGGGTTGATTTTGAGGCTCCAATTAACTATCGAATCCCATCAATATTCAATCATTACAATCCAAAATCCTTCGAAGAATCCTCAATTCTCCTTATTTTGTTACAAAAAAATTATTAGACATCAATATCCGAATTGTTTCAGATTTAGTCCAAAACAGATATATTACCTTTAATTCCAAACTCCTTGCCCACACGATCCACTCGTTTGTAACCTTTCATCCATATTTATTCCCAATAACCCTCCGAGGCCTCTAAAAAGAAGATGGCCTCACGACCTTCTGTTATCAGCAGTAATAGAAGCGTTTTGAAGACAAAATCTGGTGTTCTAATTTACACTTGAAGATAAATGTAATTAAAGGTGAACTAGATTTAATTTCTGTGAAAAATAGTACCATTGATTATGTTTTATGGTTAGGATTGAATGCAATTAGGATTGAATGCTGTAAATATGAGTTGAGGATGCAACTGTTAATAAATTTCTACAGGGCGGCACTAAATTGTGTGAAAAGGAGGGGATATTTCAGATAGAAGAGTTAAACGAAGAAGAATTAAAATAAATTGCTAGCAAATAGTTATATAGAGGAGATGGACCAAGTAAGTCTATACTGAATAAACTTCCACTTCAATTAGATCATGATATTGAGAATTTAGGATTAGTTTATTTGGAGTAAGTTAAGAAAAAGAAAATATATGAATTAGTTATGGAATATCATACATGTTTTGCTACATATAAATACGATGTTGGGTCAATGAAGTCTGGTTAAGCACTAAAAGAAGATAAATATGTCTCTCAGAAACCAAATATAGAAGAGACATTATAAACTGTTGGATAATAATCTAATTGAGTTATCAGATTCACTGTGCGCTAGCCGATTAACATTGCCATTCCAAGTTATTTTCTGAGTGACTTGAGGCTTTTTTTTTTCTTTTTTTATATCTTTCAATTATATCCAAACCATAATTTTTGGATATATATATATATATATATATATATATATATATATATATATATATATATATATATATATATATATATATATAAAACCCCATGAACTCCATGAAGAGGAGCATAGTTTACATCAAGTATTAGTGCGTTTGTACAGTCTGATCCTGTAAGAGTCTTCTGGTCGTACATGAATCAGTTAGTACTTGGGTTCGTTTTGAAATAGTGCACATTTATCTCTTGCCACTTGCATTGGCTCCACTCCAAGATTTTTCTCTTATGTATTGCCTAACTTTTCTCATAGTTAGTGCTGCTTCTATACTATTTCAATCAATCCCCAACAGATCAGTACACTCTCGAACCTCATATCTGAAATTGAAAATTGTTTGGAATAGGGCGTCTGTCACATTGGCCAATTTTTGGGAAATTACCAATGTTGAAGAGTTGCTTCCTATTGACAATATTACAATTCATTCATTGTTCATATTTCCATTGAAATTTAAAAATAATTATTTTTTAAGGGAGTTGAATTCAATTTTTTTTTTTTTTTTTGGTGACCAAAGCATCGCTAAAGTGATTACAGATAAATAAACCATGAACCACTTTTTATTTGTTTACCGTGTTATTTTTCTGACACTAAACATCATTGGGATAATGTTTTTCGAAGAATGATAAATTATTGTTTATTCGTATTTTAAATTATTCTTTGTTCAATGGCGAGATTATTTATCCGCTGTTCAGTTACTAACTCGTCTAATCTGTTTTCATCATTTTATTAGCAATCGATAAATTTATATTTACTTGCATATTTTACAAAAAAATGGGTATAACCTGAAGATAAGATATATGACATGAATAGCAAGCGCCTAGGGATTCGAAACACACTCATCTCGAACTATAATATTTGTATTAAAAAAAATAATTAGACTAATTTTGGAAGATTAAAAGATAAACAAATCGAGTCTCAAAGATTAAAAAAATATTATAATTCTTTCAACGTTTTACCTTACAACTATAATATCCTTACAACTTCAGGCCTAAAACATGAGATCAACTTATATTTGTGAACAAAGTAACTAAGCAAATAGTTTTGCACTTGAAGTAATATTAACCCATCTTCTCCCAGCAGTTGAGTTTCATTGTGACCCCCACCCCTTCCATTTCCATTCAAATTAAATCTTTATTTATATTGTTTTCCTCTTTAAAACCCCAACTCTTTATTTTGTCTTAAACCATTGCACACTTTTTAAGAATCCTATTCAGAAGTCCATCCTTATATCGAGAAGTGTGACCTCGGAACATGATATTTTCCTCTCTATTCTTTGTCATTCGTTTCAGGACAGATCCCGTATAGGTTATGAGCTCGATTTCCTGATAAATACCCGTCCGTAAGCAGAACCTCGAGGTGTATTATTATCAGCGGATTTTTTTTTTTTTTTTTTATGGAAGAAAGTGCTATCGAAGCAGAGGATGGGGTAGGAGAGCAAAGCGGTTTGGTTGCCGTTTCGGTTCTCACCGCAGAATCCTTAATTAAACTGCAGAACATATTTACTGCTCTGGAACTCCAGTGGTCGGCTAGACTTTAAAAAAAAATCTGAATTCATGTGTTTGCCTTTAATAGACTTTATATTCCAGCTTCTTCGGTGCTTTCAATGTGATAAAATTATTCTGAATTTTAAGTATTGGATTAATTATAATAACGTCTGAAGAATGATATTAATTGATTAGTTGACATCCGCATGATGGTATAGAAGGATCAATCTAATTAGGGATTGATAAATTATTTGCCACTTCTATACATTTTTTTTTTATTATAAAGTAGTTTCGAATGTTATCCATTCATCTTCAGTTCTAAGAACACACAAAAATTCAAAAATAAGCAATTCAAAATACAGATTGGTATTATTATACATATTAAATTAGATGTAATATAAATCAGTATTATAAAACAATTATGAATTCAATTAAGACTAGAAATCAAATACGTATTGGTACTCACCAAGGTATAAATGGACTATATCAAACAGAAAAGTTTGTACTGGTTTGTTCTCGCACTGAACTATCTATGAAAGAAAGTTGGGATGTTTATAGGTAAATGTTTTAAGGGTCGGGGTTTTTCCAGCAATTCCGGTGAGTAATTGTTTTTTCTGTTATAGATGGAAATAAATTTAAGTGAAGGGAATAAATTTGATTGAACTATTGGGGATATTTTTTTGGTCTTTTAAGCAAAAATTCTTCAAATCCAAAACAGATTTTTGCTTAAATGACCAAATAAATATCTCCAATAGTCCAATCTTAAATTTATTCTCATCTATAACAGAAAAAAATGAATACTGTATAAAAAGTTGTTATATACTATCCCTCAACCTCGATCCTTTTCCTGCTATTCCACTTCCTCACACCCACAATTATGACTAAAATCCTAAACTCCTGCCACGTTAATGCACAATCCCTTATTGCCCACTATGATAAATTTCAACAATATTTCCTTGATAATTTTTATCACATAATAGCTGTATCGGAAACCTGGCTAAAACCTTTTAACCCTTCTTCCCAAATATACCTTCCTAATTACTCTTTCCTACGACACGATAGACCTGATCGCAAGGAAGGTGGTGTCGAGCAATATGTTCATGACAGTCTAAAGGCCAAAATCCTACGTCAATCCTCTTCTCCTTCCTATCCTCACCTAGAATACAGGTTTGTTGAAATTTCAACTATTTCTTCTCCTCTGTTATATGACATGGTCTACCAACCTCCTCGTGTCCCATTCGGCAACACTTTCGAATCCTCCCTTATCTGAATCCAGTGATAAATCCTTTCTTACGGATCTAGTGTTTTCCCTGAGTATTTACCTCTTTCCCTATTCTCCTACCCATCACACACAATTTTCTGATACCTGGTTAGAGCTTCACATTTCTGATTCTCCCATGAAAATCCTCTGTTCTTCCCAGCATCCTGTTCCTTTTCTTTAATCACACGACCTCATAAAGATTTTATACGGCCTACCCGTCAAATCCTTTACTACAAAAGTTGTTTCATATAGTAGTTCGGACCTCCTTTCATATGAATCCCTTAATCATGACCTGGATACTTTCCACTGGGACATCATATATTCCTATAATTCTATTGATCCCATGGTTTCCACCCTTACCTCAAACCTACAATCCGTATTAGGCATTCATGCTCCCCTTAAAACCCGAACCTTACGCCGTCCCACTGCTCCTTGGCTAACCCCTGAAATATAGCAAATGATAAGAAGAAGAGAAGCAGCAAGACGCAAATTTCATCGCACTCGTTTTTAGGCGATTTTGCGTCTTTCAAACAACTGTGTAATGAAACCCAGTCCGCAATCCGGCGTGCCAAATCCCTCCACATCCATTTTCCAATGCTCCTGATTCCAAATCCAGATGGAAAATCCTTCAAAAACTATCCTTATCAGAATCCAAAAACCTGAGTTCTTTCCCAGTCACCCCAGACGATCTCAATGACTATTTCTTATCCCCTGCTTCTAGTCCTTCGCCTACTGCTGATATTGAAAATCGTACCTTCAACCCAGAAAACCTCTTTTTCTCCCACTTATCGTATGACGAATTACTTTCCACTGTCCTAAAGTCCCACACCAATGATTATGGTCCGGACAATATCCTAGTAAAGCTAATAAAATACTGTCTCCCAACTATTATACACTTTCTCTATCATATTTTCAACTTTTCTCTACAAAATTCCATATTCACCTCTTCATGGAAAACTGCCCTAATCCGACGATTAAATAAAATTACAAATCCTTCCTCACACCATGACTTCCGTCCTATTTCTCTCCTCTCTAATCTCTCAAAACCACTGGAACGCCTTGTACAAATTCAACTTTCAAAGTTCCTAGAAGAACGTTCCCTCACTAACCCCCTCCAATCTGGCTTTTGACTTTGCTACTCTACACAATCTCCTGAAAATAGCCCACGACCTCCAAACCGCCATAACATCTTCCTTAAAAAACTACAAATTCTTCCTTTATCCTGTACTCTGGGTCTGCGTTTATTGATTTCCTCAAGAACCAGAAGGGCCCAGGTACTATGCGTGCTCGTACAATCCGCTCAGGGAGGAGATGAGCAACCCGAAAGTAGCTCCCACGGCTCGGTGGATGAGCACCTCACGGCCGTGTTTGAGACTCGGCTGATCAGAGCCTCACTGTCTCGGTTTAGGAGAGGAGCACCTTACCTCAGCTGATTAAAGCCTCACCGGTAAGTTGGAAACTAGGGCGATTAGGACCGCACTGTTTCCGAGATAGGAATCCCCGCCTTAGCCTATCAGATCCTCACTGGCGGGTTGAAGACTTGGCCGATTAAGACCGCATTGCCAGTAAAAGGATGAGGTGAAAAAAAGAGAAGGTAGGCTAGGTAAGATAACAAGTTTTTATTATTTGCTTCCGACAAAGAAGGCCGTAAGCCAGAGGAGAAGGATGGGCGGCGCGGATGATAGAGCAGTCAAGGCACTGCGCCGCTACTACAATCCCAGGAGTGCGTTGGGAGTGCACCTCCGTTTTTTTTTTTCCAAACCCCCGGATACTTATATTTACAGTTATTTACATTTAATTTGATGTTTTTCCTTTTGCTGAAGCTGGGCTTCATTTTAAGGAATTTTTGTGGTATTCGTATTTACATTGTTATTTCTTATTTCCTTCTTATTATAACAAAAGTGTTGGGGCACACTTTATTTTTCTGTTTTGTTTTTTGGTTTTTCTTTATACAACTAATTTTAACCTAATCTAATCAACTTAACTAATACCTTAAACTAAATTTAGTGTCTATTTCACATTCTGTTTCCTTCCACTACTTTCTGCCATCTAAGTGGGGGTGGTGCTGGAGTTAGTGTCCAAAATAGTGGGTTTTCTAGATATCCCAGCGAATCCAGGAATTTGATATGCCTCCTTCTGATAAATTCCGGGACCGTTGGTAAATCAAGCAGGGTGTGAAGTTCATGAGCCTTTTTCTTCTTCCACGCCGTTGTCCTTACCATCTTCCGGAGCATCGAGTCTTGAAACCTCTGGAGGAGCCGCTGCGTGCCACCGGTGAGATGTGTGAACAATGGAGCCCCGTATAGCAGTGTCGGCCTTAGTATGCTCTTGTAAACTTACAATTTGAGGCGGAGTGAAAGCGCTGGCGAAGTCAGTAGGTGGTGAAGACGGTAAGATCTTCTCCTGACCGTCCTGGTCTTTTGATATAGATGGGCACTAAGCTTGAGATGCCAATCAAGCTTCATACCCATACTATGGAGTTAGAAGGCGAGATGACGGTGTCTGCCACCTGGAGAGTCCTCGGCAGCGTTGATTTCTTGCCCTGTTGGTGCGAGAACACTACACAGTCCGTTTTTGCTGGATTGACCTGTATGTTGAGGTTTTTCAGCTGTTGAACTATCTCTTTACAGGTTTCCTCGGCCTGTTTCAGTGCATGTTTGGCGCTCATACTGGTGCTGTAGATGGCTATATCATCTGCATATGCAGTGACCTTCGCTATTCCGTAGTTTTTGCCAACTATCTCAGCAGTATATATTGAAAACAGCACTGGAGAGAGGACTGCTCCTTGCGGCACTCCGCACTTCAGTGAGATGGTCCGGGATTGCTCATCACAAACTCGCACAGAGATGGTCCTGTTGCCGAGAAAGGAGACAACGACATTGTAGAGCTGTTCCGAGCACTCGAGATCTAAGAGTTTACAGCATAGAATACCGTGAGACACTGAGTCGAATGCCTTTGTACAGTCGATGGAGATCATAGCCGTTGCCGTGTTCCGATTGAAGCTGGTGTTCACCTCAGTTTGTAGCTTCATAAGATGATGTTCCGTACTGAGGTGTGCTTGAAACCCGGTCTGTTCGTAAGGAATTACGGAGTTTTCGACACAGAATTCTCTAAGGTGATTCAGGATGATCTTTTCGTATACCTTACCGAGGGGCGGCAACAGGCTGATTGGTCTGTAGTGATCTGCCTCGTTCCCTGGCTTATTCGGCTTGAGGAGTGGAAACAGGATGGCATGCTTCCATTTTTCGGGGAAGTATCTCAGCCTCAAGCACGAATTGTACAGGTTTGTGAGATGAGCAATCCCTTTTCTCGGTAGTTGTTTCAGGAGTATCGTCTGTATCCCCTCATGGCCAGGGGCCCTGTTTCCGTGGGCTCTTCTGAGGATGGCCTTCAGTTTCTTCGGAGTGACGAACATGTAATTGTTCTCCTTAGCCATCTCCGGTGTTGAGAGCTGGGCCCCTGTCCGCGTATCTATATCCTGCTGATAGTGCCCAACTAGTAGCTCGGCTTACTCAGCATGATTTAGAAGGCGGTCTCCATCATGTAGGCGGATATTAGAAGTTTTCTTGGTTGCCGCTTTTGTGAGTTTCCAGAATTTCCTGTAATCACCATGCGTGGCCCGTAGTCGTTCGTGCCAGGTCGCAGTCTTCCATTGGCGCATGAGATTTTTAATCTGGGTGGTCACTGCGTTCAGGGCTCTCTTGGTGTCTGGATCTCTGGTGCGGGAATGACGATTCTTCAGTGTCCGCCTACTTTCTATGAGCGCCATGATGTGGGGTGGGGGTTTCTGTAAGTGGGGGGGGGGGGCTGTGGATGGTAGGTGGGATGGCCATCTGCACAGACTCGACTAATGCTGCCGTGAAGTCCTTGATGTAGTCAGTTACTTCCTCCACGGTTCGCAGGGTCGGAACTTGCTGCAGCCTATGGCATACCTCGGCTTTGAAACGGCTCCAGTCGGCCTCCTGGTATTTGAATTTCTTCACCGTCGGCTCGGGTCTTCTTCCTTGCACTTCATAGATCACCGGGCGATGGTCCGACGAGATGAAGTCTGTGACAATGCACTCAGTGATACGGTGTGGCTGTCTTGTTAACAGGAGATCGATTGTTGACGTAGAGCCATCTCGAAAGTGGCGGAAGGTGTGAGTGGCTGGGTGTACAACTGTAAATGTTGTTTTAACCAGCTGCCTTCCCGCCGGGCTTATGCCATAGGCTGTGTCTGGCATTCAGGTCTCCTACCAACCAGTGATTGGTTTTTGTCCCGCATGTGTCGATGAGTTGCCGTAGCTCTCTCAGTGACCCCCTTGGACGCCGGTATATGCCTGTAATGTAGGTAGGCTGGTTCATGAGCACCTGACATGTCTGATAGATGGATGATAGAGCAGTCAAGGCACTGCGCCGCTACTACACTCCCAGGAGTGCGTTTTTTTTTTTTTTTTTTTTTTTTTTTTTTTTTTTTTTTTTTTTTTTTTTTTTCTCTCCCTCCGAGATTTTTATATTTTATAAGTGCACCTCTGTGAGGCAAGCGTGCTTATTTATAGCCGGCCGGCAGGAGTGGGAGGCGACGCTCCCCACCACTGTCCGGCTCAGCTGCCTGCTCCCGCCACAATCCAACAGTGTTATGCGCTGGTTCCAATCCTTCCCCTCAGATCGGGGGCAGTATGTAGTATGTAGTCGAAGGTCAACCTCCTTCCAAAACACTGCCTCTCTCCTCTGGTGTCCCTCAGGGTTCCTCTTTGTCTCCTACTCTATTTGCTTTTTATATTAGTGACCTTTCCCTTCTTATCCATCACTCACAATGCCATATCTATGCTGACGATTTCCAAATATGCCTGTCCTTCCCGCCCTCCGACCTATTAATAGCTACAAAAAGATTCCAGGAGGATTTGAATCGAATAACTCACTGGGCTGTTGCTAACAAGCTGAAGTTAAATGCAGACAAATGCAATTGTAATAGATTCCCATCACCTCCTTAAAACTGTTCCTCATATGCCCACCTTGTTCCCAAATAATATTCCCATTAATTTCCATCCAACCATAAAAAAAAAAAAAAAAAACCCTTGAATCATTTTTGACCAAACTCTTTCCTGGAAAAGCCATGTCGCCGATATTTCTCGTCGTAACATTTCCACCTTAAAGCGACTAAATTACCTTCGTCACCTATTCCCGTTTGAAACCCGAAAACTCCTAGTTACCTCCTTAATATTCCCCCTCTTTGACTACTGTTGTACGGAGTACGGGGGCGTCTCTGAGGGCCTTGGTACGATTTATCTTCGGGATCCCGATTCTATGAAGAGTTGAAGTGGCTTTACCCTTCCTACCGTCTTAAGTACTTCCTGGCATCCTTCCTCTAACAAGTCATCCAATCACCCCGTCCAACATATATCTTCGACCTCTTTCAATTCAAATCCTCTATTCATTCCCACCATAACCGCTCTTGGTCTTCAGATTTATTTATAACGGCCCACCGATCCGCAGGTTTTCTTATCCGATCCTCATCCTTATATAATTCCATTCCTTCTTCTATCCGTTGCTCCAATACTCTTCCCACCTTTAAATCCCGTCTATTCAGTCACTTCATGTCCATGCAGTTCCAAAAGATTCTTATTTTAAACTAAAATTTTCACCCAATTATGTATTAATGCATTATTTTTACTTTTATTATTAATATAAATTCATTCTATTTAACTGTATTTATTTTTGATGTATGAATATTGGAAGTTTATTTTTCCTTCAATGTTTAAAAGTTATATCATTATTATTTGTTGTAATTTCAATTTTTTTTTCTTATTTGTTTATTTATGCTATTATTTACTCAATATCATATTCTTTTTTGTTCTAAAGAATTCTAAGGCTCTAAAGCACTACTGATTTTACATATAATATTATTCTAAAGGGATTTATCCCAGAATAAATAAAGAATTTATTATTATTATTAAAAAAACAAACAATTACTCACCCGAATTACTGGAAAAACCCGGACCCTTAAAACCGTTTACCTATAAACACCCCACCTTTTCTGTTTGATATAATCCATTTATACCTTGGTGAGTACCAACATGTATTTGATTTCTTGTCTTAATTAAACTCATAATTCATAAATGTTTTATGATACCGATTTATATTACATCTAATTTAATATGTATAACAATACCAATCTGTATTTTGAATTGCTTATTTTTGATTTTTTGTGTGTTCTTAGAACTGAAGATGAATGTATAACATTCCAAACTAGTTTTTAATAAAAACCAAATTATAGAAGTGGCAAATAATTTATCAATCCCTTAATGAAATTAGGTAAATTTGATAAATTATCTTTTTTTTTTTTTAAACAAGAGGTTTGTGTAAAGTTAAATCTAGGTCTTTAAGAATATCAGCGTGCAAAGGATAAAGCAAACATATTTTTTATCAGATAATGGTGGGGAGTTTAATAGTGACTGAAAGAAATTTAACAATTATTAGTACTGTCTTACTGAAGTGCAATTAAAGTTTTAATTGAAATAATGAAAATATCGTTAGTAAATGCTGTCAGAGCAATATTACTGTTGCAACACAATTGCGATAATTTGGTCGAGGTTCTATAGGTGGAGGTGGTAAATGCCGGAGTATTTTTAATATATAAAGAGACCTCGTCCCAGATAAAAGTTTATTTTTCTATTCTGTTCTACTCTAAATATGACAGCTCGGTCAGAGTCAAAGAGAAGACACATTTTGAGCTCTGCTTTGGGAAGAAACATAGTTTTAATCTTTTGACAATCATAGGAAGTGAGTACAAAACACACGGTTTACGATAAAAGATGGGTACAGAAGCAGATAATCGCTTCAGAGAATATAGGCTGAGGATCCCGAGTATAAGATTAGATCACGTGGCGTTACATTTGGAAACAACTCTTAAGTCCAATTACCTGAAGAAAAGAAATAGGCAGCGGATTAATAAAATAAGATAGAAGAACAACTAGAAAAGAAAGTAAACAACTTGACAGTGATAAAGATTTTTTTTTAATTCTCGGGTGATTACTTGGTTGATGAGGGTGCCGCTTAATACCTACTCATTTATAAAAAGTTTTAATTTTCCAAAAATATCTCATGTTTTTACTAACAAGAATTACTCCATTTTACACCCTAATTTATAACAGATAGCAATGTTTACAACTAAAAATCTTTTAAAAATTCACTTATCCTATACACTCCAGTTTCATCGACCAAGCTGAATTGTTTGGCGGTGGATAGAGGTTCAGCGAGAACCTTTAAACAACCTCCAAATATAAATTTAATATAATGTTTTTAATCCTGGTCGAGGAATAACAGAAAATATAGAAATGCGCAGGATTTGTGTAACATACAAATAAAAATGAAATTAACAAAAAAAACTTAAAATACTAAGTTAAAATCAATAAGAAATTAATAACGTAAAATTTAGTAATTGAACTTCTAGCACTTTAACGACCACAGCGGTCGTATATGCCCGCTCGATCACTTACCCAGGGGACCACAGCGGTCGTATACGCCCGCTCGATCACTTATCCAGGGGGACCACAGCGGTCGTATACGCCCGCTCGATCACTTATCCAGGAGACCACAGCGGTGGTATACGCCCGCTCGATCACTTACCCAGGGGACCACAGCGGTCGTATACGCCCACTCGATCACTTATCCAGGGGACCACGGCGGGTGTAGACGACCGCTACTGAAATCTAGAAGACAACTTGTTCTAGGAATTGTTGCGCGGCTAAAAAATCAAATCACCTGTTTTGAATGACCGCTAAGGTTCTTGTGAAAATAATTATCACCTTGGGTAGGTCTCACCGACTTGACTATCATCATAAAAACTCCTGAAAATTAATTTCTTATTGGATAGCGTATTTTTTAAATTAAAATTAATAATAAATTGGAAAATTATAAAAAATAACTCAGTTGTTATTTCTAAGAATACATTTATTTTAAAAAAATGTTTATATTACATACTATGATTACAATAGATTAATTATATTTTATGAAATACGTCAAAGTACGGTTAACAGAAATGAGGTTCTTCAATGCAGTCCTTACACAATGTCACAACTTTTTTCACCTTGTTTTTCTAATTTCTTTATTTTGATATTTTTGGTAACATCCTCTGCAATATTTTATCACTTTGTGAAACTGTTCTTCCTTATTACTGAATCTGTGAGATTGGAGATGCCTTCGCCGGGATGAGGTTGAAGCTTCTGCTTTCACTTTTGCAGTTCTTCTTTTTTTAATAACACTCTCACAACTTCTTCTTTGAACTCCGTAATAGACAATTTTGTCCGCCGAAGACTATTGAAAATGGTTGAGGCATTCACTAGCGACATTCCAAAAATAAATTCAACCGCTAATTTATAATACCATTTCACCGTACGGTCAAACTGGATCAATACGATATTTAATCGGATGTATCAATTGTTGTTTTCTCCTTCAAAACTTTTCATCAAAACTTCTTTGGGATTACCTTTTCTGTTTGATCGTAGCGTACCCAGAAGGTGCATTTTTCTATCCAATGATCTGTTTGCCATAAGTTATATTATTTGCCATGCATATTTATTACTATTGTTTGTTATTCTCATACTCCTTTTTGAAAAAAAAAAAAAAAAAACTTGAAGGGTTTCGTTATATTTGAATAAGAACTGGTAATGAAATGAAAGGAAAAACAAATAAAATTATAGAGCGAAACTTCGTTCATGCTC
Source organism: Rhaphigaster nebulosa (assembly GCA_948150685.1). Classification (NCBI taxonomy): domain Eukaryota; kingdom Metazoa; phylum Arthropoda; class Insecta; order Hemiptera; family Pentatomidae; genus Rhaphigaster; species Rhaphigaster nebulosa. The sequence goes on along the minus strand of OX411307.1, from coordinate 179,042,492 downwards.
TATAAGTATATTTTTTTCAACGCTGGCCTATATATTAAATACATTCTTAAAAATAATCAAAATACGTTAATATAAAGATTAAAAATAACTGAAAAAAGGTAAAAATATACATATTTTAATTTCCAAAATGTGGCATAGCCACACGGACATTGGCGGGCGTAAACGCCCGCTCTTTGTTTTTTTAATTACTATTATTATATCAATGCTGATGTTTAAAAAATGCATGGAATTGTTTTTTGATTGTTTAATACAGCTTTTGAGAGAAAAAAATATCCGGGGAAAGATTAACTCAAATGGCTAGGTCGTTAAAGTGCTAGACCCATAAAGCGAGAAAAATTAAATGACTTGATTGATTCAAAACAACTAGTGAGATGGGTCCCTAGGTAGTGATTAACATTTTCCATACTCTCCAAAATTTGTCCTATTCCGACCATCAAATAAAATTACAAATCCTTTCTCACACCATGATTTCCGTCCTATTTCTCTCCTCTCTAACGATGACCAACTTCATCTCACGGAGGCATATCAAATTCTTTGATAGTCTCAAATACTGTACAAATCCCCTATTCCTGACGTCAACAACTAGTGATATGATGCGTCCCTAGGCAGTGATTCACATTTTCCATACTCTCCAATTTTTATCCGATCCTCCTCTGCCTCTTAAAATGCATCCAATGAAGTGCAAGAGATCCCTACTATCCCAATTTATACTCCTGAATATCAACCCCACATCATATCCAATGGGGTTTAGAAAAAATAAATAAAATAAAAAGTGGTCTTGAATAAAACGGTCGACGTCCGCATGATGGTATAGAAGGGTCAAGCTAATTAGGGATTGATAAATTATTTGCCACTTTTATAATTTTTTTTTTTTTATTGTAAAGTAGTTTCGAATGTTATACATTCATCTTCAGTTCTAAAAAAAAATCAAAAATTCAAAAATAAGCAATTCAATATAAATATTGGTATTATTATACATATTAAATTAAATATAATATAAATTAGTATTATAAAACATTTATGAATTTAATTAAGACAAGAAATCAAATACATGTTGGTACTCACCAAGGTTTAAGTAGATTATATCAAACAGAAAAGCTTGTAATGTTTTTTTCTCGCACTGAACTGGTAATGGAAGAAAGGTGGGATGTTTATTGGTAAACGGTTTAAGGGTCGGGTTTTTCCTGAAATTCCGGTGAGTAATTGTTTTTTCTATTATAAATGGGAATAAATTTAAGATTGAACAATTGGGGATATTTTTTTGGTAATTTAAGCAAAAATCCTTCAAAGTGGGGTGTTTATAGGTAAACTGTTTAGGGGTGGAGGTTTCTCCAGTAATTCGATATTGTACTTGGTTTTATGACGACTATTCTTTAGAAAAATGTAGATAAATAAAATGAATATGAATACTCATTTGACTTTAGACGTTGCTTAAAAAGTAAAATTTTTCGCAACCATAGACTAATAGTTGTAGAACTAAATTCATTATATGTATTATCCTGTATTTTCCGCATGTATTACTTTAGAATTCGACATTGATGTTACAATTTATGGAGGAGGAAATAAATCCTCTTTTGTTGGGATTGGATATTGATATGGATATTGGTGATAATGATCTAGCTATGGGTATGGACAATAGGAGGCAGGAGATTGAATGCTGAGACGGTCAATTATCTCTGGGGTTCCCTGCCATGGTGAGCCGCTAACTTGAATCTTAATCAACAGTTGCAAGATTCCGCTGTAACATGGCTGCATAGCACCTCTCTCATCGGGCTAATCACGATATATACCAGAATGTTAAGAACTTAAATTATTATTTTCTGGCAATTGGTACCATAAATTATCGTTCGCAGGTGATTCGGTAAAATTTCCATTTCATGTCAAAACTATGATATTCGTTTGATATAGAACCTTTGATCGTTTGATATATTATGTGATGAAGCAAAGTGGTGTCTGAATGAAAGTTGCCTTTAATGTTAGCCTATTATCCATCGCATGTTAGTATTTCTTCGCCCAACCCGTGTTGCGTTAAAGTGTGTTGTTTGCGAAATGCTTAAAATTACCATTACCCCTTAATATGAGGTCAACTCGGTGGAATAAGTTATATATCTCATGATACAGTATCTCCTTGCAACATTTTTTTTTTCCTTTTTTCATTCAATTCACTATAAAATGAAGCTTTATTTAATTTTGATAAATATTTCATCCAGATGTTCGTTTTTTGACGTGTGAAATTCACAAATGTGGGGCGAATATGCGCATTATTAATGTTTTTTGTTATATTTATTGATTCTATATATTTTCTTATCGTTGGCTGTATTCAAAATTTTAGCTTAGTGAAATAAAAAAAATATGATTATTTCTGATTGCATTTTTTTTTATTATGTATGTGTTTTTTAATTTTTTTTTTCATTTCTGTTATGTTTCGGCAATATGAAATTTGTTTTTTCATTGTTTACAACCAATTTTGTAAATCATATCTTGTCTACTATTAATTGCTAATATTTGTTATATATCTTTTTAATTTATTATTATTAAACATTCCTAATTTTATCTCATTATGGTCATAATTTCTAACTTGTCCCAAATCAAGATCTTTTGGATATCAACCTCAATGATATACGCTGAAGAGCCGAAGATACTTCAATAATCTTGATTGCCATTAATCTTTTCCCTCTGATTTAAGGAAATTATTTCAGAAGCACTTGGAGTACTGGCACTGGAAAGGGGACTGTATGATTCCACGATGAGTATTCAACGACGTCATTCAACGATCCCATCAACAGTGTCTTTACAGATGTTTGTAGACGCAAGTAAGATGTCATACGCGGCATGTGCCTTTGTCAGGGCTCAGTTTAGTCACGGGTTGTCTGTTTCACTGGTACAAGCCAAGTCCAGGCTTGTATCTATTAAACGATTAACTATCCCGAGGTTGGAATTATTCGCAGTGGTTGTAGGGTCTCGAATAGGTCATAGTTTAGTCACGATCATCGAGAGTTCTTTACGGTAAAGTACCTTTCTTCTTCTGGAGCGACTCTACGGTTGTTTTGACGTAAAAAAACTGATATTTGGGCTAACTTCGTACATAATCGAATTGAAGAAATTCGGAAACTCACCTGCTTGGATGAGTAGCATCATATCCCTGGAGATATGAACCCTGCCGATCTCCTTTCTCGTGGCTGTAATGGGAAAATTCTTGGCGAATCCTATTGGTGTGAAGGCCCCAGGTGGCTTAAGTTAAATCCAAGAGACTGACCAGCAGAAAAATTTGAGTTTTCAAAAACAGCTTTCGAAGACAAAAAGAAAGGGGTTATTGTCCTAACCTCGTCAATCAAATTAGAATTTAAAAGCATAGTTGATTATATTTTTTCGCGTTGCTCTAAATATTCAAAATCAATTAGAATTATTGGCTATGTAAAGAGGTTTACTAATATAATTATTAACCGTGTAAGCTCGAAAGTGTGTGTTCAGGATTCGGATCGATGTCTCGTAGAGGGAACGGGAGTGTTGTACACATACAAAGAAGACGAGCCAAATAAGATTATCATTCAAAAGTTTTTTTAACGATCCAAAAAAACGATTAAGCCAATTAGATGTTTTTAAGGATGACGTTGGGCTATTGAGGCTAAAAAGTAAAATAGTGTTGGGACCTTATGAAGAAAACTTTAAACACCCAATTATATTGCCGTCAAATCATTCAATAGTCCACACTTTTATTAAATAAAGACATAGTGTGGCGTCTCATGCAGGGGCACAAACCTTATTAGTGGATCTACGCGAGAGGTTTTGGATACTTCAAGGGCGAAAGATTATTCGAAGAGTTATAAATAGGTGTGTCATTTGTCAACGTTACAAGGCTAAACCATTGGAAGTAGAGTATGCCTCATTACCACTCGAACGAACTTCTCTGGGTTATTCGTTTGAAACTACCACTAAACAACTACTGACTTAGCTGGGCCACTTATCCTGAAGGTTAAGTCTAAGGCTTGGTTAGTGCTGTATACCTGTGCGGTATATAGAGCAGTGCATTTGGAATTGACTCCTCTGACGACGGAGGCTTTCTTAAGGAGTCTTCGTAGGTTTATTGCACGTAGAGGTAGGGTTCACATTATATATTCTGATAATGGCACAAATTTTGTTGGGGCCAACAACCTGTTTCAGTCATTGGACTGGGCATCCGTGACTACCTTTGCCACCCTCAGAAGAATTAAGTTCAACCCTCCCGGAGCTGCTTGGTGGGGTGGATCTTGCGAACCTCTACCTTTTTTTTCAGGATGTTTAAAAAATTGATCAGGAGAAAAATTTGAAAGGGCTGCCTAACATATGAAGAACTTCTTACTATATTGTGTGACTGTGAGCCCATAGTAAATTATAAACCCCTCACCTATATTTCTGAGGATAATGAAAATTTCTCTCCCTAACACCGTCCTTATTTCTGCAGGACATATCAACTTCAGATTTCCCGGATCTAAATATGATTAGTAGTTTGAATGTCAGAGTCAAGATGTTGCCGAGATTAAGGGAGTCACTACGTTCTCGGTTCCTAAAAGAGTACCTCGGGAATCTCGTAAATTATGAGTTAAAAAGAAAAAAAACTATAAAGTTACAAGTAGGGGATGGGGTGCTTGTAGAGAATGAAAATTCGAAGCGCATCTTCTGGCCTTTAGACAAAATAATGGAAATTATTCTCGGAAAAGATAAAAAATCTAGAGTAGTTGGAGTGAAGACTGCCATGGGAGAATTAATATGTCCATTTCAAAAAAATTTTCCACTGGGAATATCTTCAGGCCAAGCTACAGATATGTGCAGTGTACACGAGGATGAGGGAAAAGAGAAGAGGGAAGCAGAGAAGACTGAGCCTTACTACACCAAAAGGGAACTTCACACAAAGAAACCAATTACTTACAGACTTTTCCAGTTTTGGCGGAAGATGTTACAAAATAAAAAAGTATTTTCAGTGTTCTTGTTCTTGAAAAGTCAAGTCGCATTTTTTTTCATATATTAGCTATCTTCGGGTTCAAGTCTATCAAAAGACTTATACAGGAATTTTGAATTTTGTTGATTTCGTACAAGGGGTGGTAAGGTAAGGTTAGGGAGGGAAGAGATAGAACGGAATTGTTGCGATGAGGAGCGATTTGATATTTTATTTAATGTTCAGACTAAAGCTGTTTTCCGAGAAGAAGAGAATGTAGAGTTTTGCAAAGAAAAGTTGTAGAAATGATAGTGTAGGGGCATAAGGACTAAATGAACTTTAGTGGGATATTGTCATCATTGTGATCATTACCGTGAGATTTTAGTATGGTGACTATTAATTCATCATTCGATGCGTTTAAGAAATAAAAGTTTTCTGGGTCGAAACTGTGATGTTGAATAGCCAAGATGTTGAGTGCCCATAAGAAACAACCTGATTTCGACAATAATAACAGGCCTGATTAATTTAAAGTAAATTCAATGAATTTTCATCACCGTTTACTTACTGTCTCTTGATGATTCATTGATTTGTGAATTATAAACTTGAGGAATAAATAAATGCAGCCTTTCTTTGTAATTCTTTTCTTGTACTTGTAAAGAAAAGTAATTAGAAGGAAAGATGGAAATAAATCAAAAGAATACATAATTTATGGTAAACTTGGAAACCCTCCCCTTCATCACTTTTCATTAATTATCCATAAAATGTTTTATAAGCCATTATTCCATCAAAACTGAAAAATATTAATCACATTTCTCTAGAGTAGGCTCCTACACACAAGGCTAATGAAAGAGGAAGTTTGGTCAGCAAACTTGAATTGATAAACATGCAAACAGTCAACTTGCGCACCCCCTCAAAAGCTAAAATTAGTTAGAAATTAAGCACATTTTGCCATCGGGCCAGTGTTTGAACATATCTACGCTGCTTTAAGCACAATTAAGCAAGTTAGACAGCGTCCCCTCAGCATCTCTCATCATTGCCGAGTTGACATAACTCATGGCGATCAGTGAGATTGGCAGCACTACACCAAAGGGCTTATATTGGCAGCACTACACCAAAGGGCTTATATTACCAAAAGAGGGAAGTCCTAATGTATCTATGATTTATTAAGTGCTATGGCTCTTTTCATTGTTTGTTTTATTCAAAGCCAAAATTTGAAACTAAATTACTCTTCTAGTAGTTTATTAATTTTGGTGCCATTTTATTAGATCAGTAAATATAAAGCAAAAAGGCCATTCGGTCACCAAGTTTTTTATTTTATTTTACATTATTTCAACGTTTCGACCATCTCGGACCATTCTCAAGTCAAGTAAAACGTACTTCATGCAATTGTTTATATGAAAAACAAACGTCAACATATACTATTTCTTTCCATGACTCAATCATGCTTCAATCAGCACACCATACGGATGCAATGACTCATTAAGGGAAGAATGTAACAAAAATGGAAGGAAATAGTACATTTTTACGGGGTTTTTTTCATAAAAAAAATTAAATGAAGTACGTTTTACACGACTTGAGAATGGCCCAAGATGGCCGAAAATCGAAATAATGTAAAATAGAATAAAAAACTTGGTGGCCAAATGGCCTTTTTGTTTTCTATAAAACTAAATTACATTTCAAGTTCTGATTAGCCATTTCATGTGAACTAAATTTAATTCCAGGTCTTCCCCATGCGTAGGAACATTTTTATATGTCTGATATAACAAGCGTGGAATTTATAGGCTCGCTAAGATTTTTATTCCAGGAATAATAATATAGTGTTTAATGCTGCAACTGTATTTGGGTCAAGTTCAATTGTGTCTTGATCTGCCAATATTCTATGGTTCTAAGTTGTAAAAAAATGCCTGCTGTGATGTCTGACAAAATTTAGTCACTTTCATTGCTCTGTAGTGGAACCATAGCACGAACACATGATAAAAGATAGTGAACATGTCAGCTTAAAAATGTTTTTCTACTGATTGCAAGCTGATGTGTTTGCGGGACTGAATAGCGCCCATTCACGTTTCTAGTTGAGTACGCTAAACACAAACGCTAAAATACTACACTACATAGTGTACCTAATTCAACTCCACATCAACAGCCCAAGAAATCCATTAAAAAAACCTAGTTATTCCGTCTCTAGGTAGTAATTCTGGTCGCTAGGAGCAAGTTCAGACCCTCTGAGAAGGCAATTCTCCCGTCTGACTCGAATGGTCTAAGCTGAATTATCTGCACCCCATAAACAATATTATCACCAACTTGGATAAAGGCAAAATAGATGAATTATGTATGACCCAAGTAAAACATCAATCTCAGGTGAGCCATCTCCAACACAAACTCCAATATTTATCTTATGGAGTAAAAAATCTGGGTACAAAATTAGTTATATATTCTTGCTCAAATAATTGTGTATCAAAACTATAACCATTTTCTAATTTTAATAGACACCGTGTTTTCTAATAGGGACTTGTGACCCTCAAAAACACTTTGTCCAAAATATCTTTCTCCTGATTTGGTTAATTTAAGTACCTGTGCACAATGTTTACGAATATAAGAGCTTTGTGAACCGCCATCCAATATCGCTCTTATAATCTTTTCATCGCCCTTATTACTAGACCTAACGAGTAATGGTTTTAATAATACTGTAGAATTGGTATTATTAAAACTCGACAATGCATCTGGGGTTGACCCACTAGCCTCTGTCGTAGTTCTATTTGCACATAAAGAGGGAAATATAATTGTACAATGACGCTTATCAAAGATGAGGCACTTAATGAATGCTTTTCAGGGACGATAGTTATATTTTTTCAAACATATCGGACATGCATTTTTCTTTTTAATTATCTCTCTTTTCTGTCGCGAGAAAGAGACTTGGCTTTGAAGGATTATGAACTGGAATGGGACCTATCACAAAAAATGCAAATAGAATGCTTGCCCTCTTTGTCCCCAGTGGTTAGAGAAGCAGCAGAAGATTTTCCCGAAGTTCAGTCCTCTGCTGCTGGAGGTGACGACGAAGGGCTGATCTTGACACTGGAAAACGGTGCGTATGCGAGTTTCACCCTTTCGTTATTCTCCAACTCAGCTTTTATAAAACACATCAGTTTCTCCAGTCCACCAGCTGAATCTGGTTCTGCTTCTTCCACTGATAGGCTGGATGTTCGATATCTTCCCCAAGTGTTAAGTATTTCTTCCAGAAGAGCGGATTCCACTAGTGGAAGGAGCATGGATGTATATTTTTGACTAGTGACACAAAAACTCTCTAAGGCTCCAAGCTGAGTTTGTAGTTTGTCCACAAGGTAATCCAACGAAAAAAAACTTGTAGTTGCCTGGGATATAACCAAACTTAACATCTCCCGCACATAGACTTCAATTAAAATATCATCTTTGGCGAATCTATTTTTCAAAAGGTTTCTTTGAAGTAATTTTCTTTTGTGGCCGAATAAGACTCTACAAGTTCTCTGGCCTTTTGCGTGGTAGCTTGAAGGAGCAGCTGGAACTTGTTTTTATCCTCTATTCTATGTCTTCGTGAATCTTCTTATACATGCTCCAAAACTTCAGCCAGTTTCGAACGTCTCCATCAAATTTTATTAGAACTATTTAGACGCAGGTGGTATCGACGTATTTGACAAAGGTTTTCTTTAGGTTTTTCTACTTGGCCAGTCGTCTCAAATGTATGACGACGTAGTTTCAATTTCTTCGTCGAGCTCTTTTTCAGTAACGTCTGTCTCAACCATTAGCTTAAAGATCTCTTCATCAGCTGTAGACAAGCGTCGGTTAAGTTCAAGAAGTGCATCGAACTTTGAACTGATATCTTCGATATCTCGATGCTGTGCTTCCAAAAGACCTTTGATTGCTGTAACAATTTTTGGTAAACTTCCGACGAAACGAACTTCTCTTTTTCTTCAAGGTTTCCATATTTTCGAAGAAAGGGATTCCACTCCCCACAAGGGATGCTAATTGTTGTGAAAGGCTTGAATCCGAAGACAGCTAATATCTGAAAAAAATGCGCCTTGACTTTTCAAGAATACTCTTTTATTTTTTTACAATTAAATTAATATTAAGTGCTAGAGTTAGTAAAGAATTAAATTATAGCCAGCACATTTAACAATAAACTTTCCCTTATTAACCCTCTCCGTTTCGGCTTTTGTCGCAAGCCACTCAATTCAAATTTGTTTGAATCTAAAAATATAAATTCACTCATTGTTTGCCGCTCCCCAAAATTGCCACACCCAAGCATTCGAGTCTGCCTGTGCATAAATCCACTACTATACGCAGTCGTTCCAGGTCAACATCCAACTAAGGCACAGACATCCTCTCTCTTGTCTTATTCCTCAGGATTCGTCTCTCTCCTCCACTTTATTCGTAATTTATATTAGTGGCCTTCCCCTCCTAATCCATCACTGCTAATATAATATCTATGCCGACGATTTTCAAACATACCTGCACCACTTACAACCCATGAAGGATCTTAGGTTTAGTGTTTGGTAAGGACCGTTCTGTTTCTGCGCCAACGGCTGTGCAAAGAACTGATTCGGCTGAGATCACGCCCGATCGCCAGATTTTTACTTTATAGAGGCTGGTTGAGCCCCAGGAGGGTCTTTTGATCCCACAGGGCCGATCCACGGCTAATAAAAGAATAAATAATTATCTATCACAGCCGGTCTCAAACCCGGGACCTTCAGATTAATAGCACAGTGTCCTTACCTCTGATTTACTCCGCGCCCTCCATGTCCAAATAAACCATGTCACCGATAACTCTCGTCATGACAACTCCATCTTATTGCGACAGAATTACCCATGGTAACTTTTTCCATTTAAAACCCACAGGCTACTAATTACCTCCTTAATATTCCCCCACTTTTACTACTGTTGTAGGGTGTGCGGACGCCACTGTCTCTCATTTTTTTCAAGTACAAAGATTGAGGACCCATTTAACCGTCGTAGGTATTTCCTGGCTACCTCCCTCAACCAAATTATCCAGTCACGTCGTCCATCAGACATCTCAAATTTTCTTCAATTTTAATCCTCAGTCCTTAACCGAAGTACCCGTTCTCAAATCCCATATCTATATTCTATGGCCAACCAAAGTGCAGCTTTTTACAGATCTTTCCTTATCAGATCCTCGTCCTTCTATGAAATTTCACTCCTGCTTTCTTCCGTCGCTCAAATACCCTTTACACCTTCAAATCCCGTCTATTCAATCACTGCCTGACCATGAAGCACCAAATCAATTGTAAATATAGTTCCGTTATTTTATTTAAAATTTATAAATATATATTAACAGATTATTTGTAATTTTTCAATAATTATTACTCATTTATTTTTTCATTTTAATATTAGGAAATTGTTTTTATTTAAAGGCTTAATACCCTCAGTCAGCCTATTTTTAGATATTTTCAATTTTTAACTCTATTTTTCATATTCATCTACCCCAAGGCCTTAAAGAGTTTATTAATATTAGTATTTCAGAATTTCGCTCTTTCTGATAATATTCACCTAACGGGACTCTGTAAGTCAAGGGTTCTGTTTATGAAATATGTATTTAAAAAAAGGATGATGCTGGCTGCCCGGCTTTTCATTCCTCTTGCAGGATATAATTCGGAAGTCCCAATTCTTCACAAGCTCTAAATGCTTCCTCTGGGACCAATCCATTGCTGAGAATGCTGAAGGGTGACACTTTTTCTTCTTTTAGGCGGTTGAGTTGATTCAGTTCCTCACAGAGCTGTTGATATTGTTTCATTTTCTCTCCAACCACTTTATGTATATTGTTGCCATTGGGAAGTCCTATTTGAATTATTGCTGCCGTATTTTCCATTTTTCATAGAACCAGAATATCCGGTTTCTTATCTAGCTCTGTGATTATAGGCTGGTCCCAATAAATGGTGGTTGCTTTATCTGAGATAATGGACTTGTGTATAACGGTATTAAGGCTTTGATACCTCAATAAATTTGTAATATTTGGCTAAACTTTGAAGAATTACTTTTGCCAAGTTATTATGCTTTTCTATAGCTTTCTATATGCTTTTGCATAGTTTTATAGTATCCTATTCCTGCCAACATAATAGAGCCTGTTGTTATATGCTGAATCGCTTCCTTGAAAGCCGGAATTTATCATTAACATATGGATAAATATGTACTCCTGGTACGTGATAGCTGCCAATACTTTGGCCTTCTATAGCATCCTGTATAACCAGGAGAAAACCCTCTGTTTCCGGGAAAAGTTTTCCTTTTCTAAATTATTCAACAGGGCGGAATGCTTAATTCCTTGTGAGATCAGAGCGTTACAAAATCTACCGTGTAGCTACATGCTCCACCAATCACTCATCAGTTCCTCTACTGGTTACCGCATTTTTCGGTTCAGTTGCAAGATTTTTGTCCATTGCCATAATGGGCATTACTCTGGAATCGCTATTGACAATATAATTTCTGCATCTCTGCATCTCCTGACCTCGCCATCTATTGATAAGGCTAATAAGTCCGATTTCACCTTGTTTGTTTGGAATATGTAGTCTAGAAACTAAAGAGTTTAGAAATCATTGTCTGGTCGCAGTCCTCCCAACTCTAACTCAACGGTCCAGCGATTGCAACCTAGTTTGCGTCCATTTCAACATTCAAAACTTTTACGTCAATGTAGGAATAGCTCACGTGTTTATAGCCATTATAATACTACCCTATGGAAAATATGTTTTAAGGAGATGGTTGACACGTTGTTCGAAATCTTTTACAAATATAATAATTATTATTGTTGATATTAAAAATAAACTTTTTTGATGAAAATATAAACTTTTTTTAATAGATAGAGTGATACTAAAAAAAAAAAAATGTCGGCACCAGTTATTTATTGTCAAACCAATTTTTTACTAAACCACTGCAACACTTATTATATATTTTTAATTCATTTATTTAAACTTTATATCAGTTGTTGAATACAGGTCCTACCTGAATAAGGATCAGCGTGATCCTGTGATCCTGCTTCAAGTAGGATTAGCGCAACCTGTGATCCTGCTTGAGTTGGGAACAGCGCAATTCTGTGTTCTTGTTTGAGTTGGGATCAGCGCAATTCTGTGATCCTGCTTGAGTTAGGATCAGCGCAGTTCTGTGATTCCACGATAATTATTACAATCCGTTCTCGGTCCCTTATTGTAAATTAGAATCAGTATTGGTTCTTTCCATTTTTCGGGAATTAATTTTGTTTTCCTCATCCTTTTTACTAATCGATATATTTTTAAGATTCCAGATTCCCTGCACCCCACTCCTTGATTGGTTGAGCAGGAATATATTCGATGCCGAACTCTTTGAGCGATTTTAATTTGATGGGTTCTTGTTTTAGCGGTTCTGAAATCTTCTGGTATGTGGAAGGAGAGTGATTTTTGTTGTTTACAGTTCTAAAAAATCTGGTACGGTGAGTTGAGCGCATCACTCAACTTTCCCATTCCACTCTATAATAATTATCGATTTGTTAAAATAATTTTAAAGAATTCACAAATGTACAGCTTGAAACATTTTCATTGGAACTTCTCTCATAGTAGGTCTTCTCTCACAAAATTACAATAAAATGTTTTTTTTTTAAATCATTGCAGTACAAAAATTATGTGTGTATAAGTGATTTTTTTTTTTTAGCGTCTGAATTTCCTTTAAATAATATAAAAATAGAAATGGTTAACTACAACAATCACTGAAGTATATGCATTTTTCGTCACTCTCCATTGCCTTTTGCGACTATATACAATATGTTAGACATTATTTCTTCTAAAATCTTTAGCTTTCCAACGGTATATCATACATCAATATTAATACACTTACACGGAATATTGTTTACAACCTGGGAAAATATTTCTCCTTTAATTAATTATAAAATTCTTTTATAGTTTATATTTATTCTTTTTGTAATACAACTGACAGTGAGAGATGGTTAATTATTTCAAATTAACAATATTAAATTCACTTTAGAGGAATTATTTTGAAAATTCAGCATTCAAGCCATGCCAAATTATTTGAATGACTATAAGACCTAGCAGATATTAAAGACCATCTTATTGTATATTGACATAACGAGCTTTATTAAGCCATTTTAAGTGTGAAATTTGTGATATAAAGTAGGAAATAAGCCTCTTTCGCACTTATCCAGGGTAACTGACTTTTAGCCGATACTTACCTGGCACCGACACAAAAGTGGATCTTTTTCAAATTATGTGTAGTGAAGGCTTCCTGACAGGCGGGCATCGAGCACTGGAAACTGATAAAGAGAGCACTCGCCCTTCGTCACTTCCCCTCCGCTACCTCGCCTCTAGCAGCACATTTTTTTAGTATTCAATTGAACCTCTCATATATTTCATAAAAACGGGGTTGCAGAGAAATTCATCGGGGAAAAATAGTGGTTTGAAAAATCGCTCTAGGACCATTTTGGCCCTTGTTCAATTTTTTTTTCGAATGCACCAATTGTTATATTTTCTCAATTTTCGGGAAGTTATAATTTTGTTTGTAAAAAACTGTAATTGTAGATAGGCACAAACAGAAGCCACAATTTAAGGCTCAAAACAAGTCCCTGCGACAATTACAAGTCCAATAATAAAATGCCCAAAAATGGCCATATTTCGCTGTTTTTAATTTGTTTTCGAAAAGCTGTTGACCGGCTACCATAGTTCAAAACTCATTCTTTTTTCTCTTTAAACGCTGTTATTTACTACTTTTGTTTAAAAAAAAACTTTTCACATCCTATACGTGAAAAAAACAATACTTTTCGGCGTGTTTATGAATTTGTTTCACCAGGCTGCTACAAACCGATTTTATCTAAAATGTATAGGTACAATTTGTTTCTACTATTTTTTCTCCTAATTATAGTTTTGTGAAAGTTCATTTGATATTTATTTAAAAAAAATTAAAATATCTTATCTATCGCGCCTGAACTTTTTTAGTGTTGATATGAGATGTGCTGCTTCTGGTCTGCATTTATATGATTTTGTTTTTTTCTGTCTTAATGATGCATGGATCGTCGAAACGTTGACTAGATAATTATTTACTGGAATCTGAAAAGCTCAATGCTTTTTATTAGGAAACTTGCAATGATATCTTAATAACCTATTATTTTATTTATTGATTTCAATATTCACATAATAAAATAATGTTAAAATGATATTCAATCTATCTACTCTACTATTCCACAACTCCACCACTAGGCATAATTATTTATTATTTACTATTTTGGCGGCTCAACTCGGTCGAATCCAGGCGATATTGTGCGGCTGTCATCCAGTTCCTCACGCCTGGCATCACACACGCCGTCATTCCATCCAAGACAAAGTATTCCTCTGCTTCTTGATCCGCGAAGTACCTCTGTCATTATATTTATCGGCAGATCGGTCCTAACAATCCGAGCAACGTGCACGGCCCATCTCGAATCTGTGAGCAACTGCTTCGTTCAATGTCTCCATACCCTGGTCAACGTTCACATGAGGGATCCAAGATAGACATACTCGGGGACTTTTTGGAAGGTATATCCTCCGATAGTTATTTCCTCGCCGGACCTGAAGATGTCTCCTATGACCATGCGTTTGGTCTTTACCGTCTATACTTCAACGCCCTTTCTTCTTGTTGCTTCAGCTAATTTTAAAAATTCATGAGACACAGCCAAGAAGGAATGTGCAGCAATGTCAATGTTGTAAGCAATAAGTTTTGCTGTTCGGCTGAATAATGTTCCACCCAATTTAATTCCATAGTCTCAAATATCCACTTAGAGAACTAAATCAAAGAAGAGGCAGGCCACTTACCTCCCTGCTCCAGTCCTATCTAAATTGTTGGATGAGGTTTGAACAGAACTAGCAATAGTGTTGAGAAGATTTTCGAAATAAAAAGAATAAAGAATAAGCTGCTAAGCGAACCAAACATACAAACACCTGTGGACAACTACTAAATAAATTTCAATAGAACCTGATGTTTAATGAAAATAAAATCACACATCCCAGTAATGGTAGCTTAGATATCATTAAGGAACTGGTCAAATTAAAAGAGGAGGTGGAAAGAGTATTGAACTTAAACAAATAGTGTTTTAAATATGAAAGTAAAGAAGAAAAACATTCTGCACTGAATACGAGAGATATGGAGGATCCTATGGATGAGTATGAAGAGAAGATGGATTCGGAAAAGTGTAAGCAGTTGCAGAAGAAATGACTGAAAGAAGAGAAAAAATTGCAGGCACAGAGAGATGAGGAAGATAGAAGACTCAATCTTAGAAAGGATCTGTTGCCTAAAGACAACTGGAGTACAGTATCACCTCTATTTTGGAGATGATTTAGTTGAGACAGCCTTTGATTTGGGAACAAAAGCGTACGAATTTCTCTTGAAATACATTTTTTTATCGAATTATATTATATTCTTAAAATTTAGAAATATAGTTACAATCAATACGTTAAATAGATGAATAAGTTCATAGATGAGTAACTTGATGCACTTGGTTATGAAAAAAATTGGTTATAATATATAAAAAAATAATCTGAAATATAAATTTTAAATCGAATTAGTAACTTATTCATGCTAAATGTAAAATATTTTGATAAACGCTCATACTTTTGTTCAATAATATAATTCTGAAAATAACTGGCTGACTTCCATATCCTCGTACATAGCGCCTAGATAGACTAATTAGATAGATAGAACAATTTCAATGCAGGTGATAATGGGAAAGTATAAACCGAGGTTTTATGCATGATTTTATTTAATTATGCATTATTAAAATAATGAATTTATAAATTATTTTATAAAATAATGAACAATAAATTTAGTAATCCTGTACTTCTTTCCCAATGAAGACAACCGCTGACAAACCATTTAACAAAAATGAAGCAGAACTGACAAAGCACGTTAACCTTATCATTTGAGACAAGAAAGTTAAGAGAGGGTTATATGCAACGGTGGAAGGCACCTTTAATTTATTGTTATACTTTCACATAATCATCCCTCAACTCCACCCCGTAGTTATCAGGTCGGATATTAAGGCAAAAAGAGACTGCTTTAGTAGTTTACCCAACTGAAAATTTTATGAAGCCCCTCCACTAAATAATAATAATAATCATCGACTCCACATAGAGCAAGAGAAAAAACAATTCTATAATTTACATACATACATATATATATATATATATATATATATATATATATATATATATATATATATATATATATATATATATACAATTATTAAACTCTTAGCTTAAAATATTTAATAATAATAGCTTAAAATATTTAAACTTATGGAAGGATCGAGAACGTAATCAGTTAAAGAAAAAAGTCTCCCCGTTGTTATATCTTTATAGAAAATCGAATTTTAAATGTGTGATAGATCAGTACATATGGAAATTAATAATTATTTTTATACGTGTTTATTGTGTTATATTACAATATGTCTCAATTAATGTATTAGTGATGAGAAACTTCATTCACACATATTTACACAGGACGTAAATAAAATAAAATAATAGGGTAACAATAAATGATTTATTTTTTTTATATTTAAGTTAAATAAACATCTTAAACGCAGGAAAAATATGTTCAAAATTTGCAATCAGCCAGGAGAACCCCGAACTAGGCATGCCCTCCCACATGTGTAGTGAAAAGCAGAGCGCAGGAGATCCCAGGTATCGAGAATCATTGGTATCGCTGTAGCCGCAAAGTTAAAAAAAAATTAAAAATATTTTGTAGGTAAGGAAGCAAGAATTCGTTTTTGGCTTTATAAGTCAAGTAAAATAAAAATATAAATGAAGTAGGAATAGAATTATATGTTTTACTGGGATCTAGTAGAAGATGTTAATACTTTATTTAGCTGGGATCTAGTAGGAGATGTTAATAGTTTGTTTAGCTGGGATCTAGTAGGAGATGTTAATAGTTTGTTTAGCTGGGATCTAGTAGGAGATGTTAATAGTTTGTTTAGCTGGGATCTAGTAGGAGATGTTAATAGTTTGTTTAGCTGGGATCTAGTAGGAGATGTTAATAGTTTGTTTAGCTGGGATCTAGTAGGAGATGTTAATAGTTTGTTTAGCTGGGATCTAGTAGGAGATGTTAATAGTTTGTTTTACTGGGATGTAGTAGGAGATGTTAATAGTTTGTTTAGCTGGGATCTAGTAGGAAATGTTAATAGTTTGTTTAGCTGGGATCTAGTAGGAGATGTTAATAGTTTGTTTAGCTGGGATCTAGTAGGAGATGTTAATAGTTTGTTTAGCTGGGATCTAGTAGGAGATGTTAATAGTTTGTTTAGCTGGGATCTTGCTGTGGAACTAAATAGTATTATTGCTGTGATCTAGTTGAGAAATAAATAATATATTTTGCTGGTATCTAGTAGGAGATGTTAATAGTTTGTTTAGCTGGGATCTAGTAGGAGATGTTAATAGTTTGTTTAGCTGGGATCTAGTAGGAGATGTTAAAAGTTTGTTTAGCTGGGATCTAGTAGGAGATGTTAATAGTTTGTTTAGCTGGGATCTAGTAGGAGATGTTAATAGTTTGTTTAGCTGGGATCTAGTAGGAGATGTTAATAGTATGTTTAGCTGGGATCTAGTAGGAGATGTTAATAGTTTGTTTAGCTGGGATCTAGTAGGAGATGTTAATAGTTTGTTTAGCTGGGATCTAGTAGGAGATGTTAATAGTTTGTTTAGCTGGGATCTAGTAGGAGATGTTAATAGTTTGTTTAGCTGGGATCTAGTAGGAGATGTTAATAGTTTGTTTAGCTGGGATCTAGTAGGAGATGTTAATAGTTTGTTTAGCTGGGATCTAATACGAGATGTTAATAGTTTGTTTTACTGGGATCTAGTAGGAGATGTTAATAGTTTGTTTAGCTGGGATCTAGTAGGAGATGTTAATAGTTTGTTTAGCTGGGATCTAGTAGGAGATGTTAATAGTTTGTTTAGCTGGGATCTAGTAGGAGATGTTAATAGTTTGTTTTACTGGGATCTAGTAGGAGATGTAAATAGTTTGTTTAGCTGGGATCTAGTAGGAGATGTTAATAGTTTATTTAGCTGGGATCTAGTAGGAGATGTTAATAGTTTGTTTTACAGGGATCTAGTAGGAGATGTTAATAGTTTGTTTTACTGGGATCTAGTAGGAGATGTTAATAGTTTGTTTTACAGGGATCTAGTAGGAGATGTTAATAGTTTGTTTTACTGGGATCTAGTAGGAGATGTTAATAGTTTGTTTTACTGGGATCTAGTAGGAGATGTTAATAGTTTATTTAGCTGGGATCTAGTAGGAGATGTTAATAGTTTGTTTAGCTGGGATCTAGTAGGAGATGTTAATAGTTTGTTTAGCTGGGATCTAGTAGGAGATGTTAATAGTTTGTTTAGCTGGGATCTAGTAGGAGATGTTAATAGTTTGTTTAGCTGGGATCTAGTAGGAGATGTTAATAGTTTGTTTAGCTGGGATCTAGTAGGAGATGTTAATAGTTTGTTTAGCTGGGATCTAGTAGGTGATGTTAATGGTTTGTTTAGCTGGGATCTAGTAGGAGATGTTAATAGTTTGTTTAGCTGGGACCTAGTAGGAGATGTTAATAGTTTGTTTAGCTGGGATCTAGTAGGAGATGTTAATAGTTTGTTTAGCTGGGATCTAGTAGGAGATGTTAATAGTTTGTTTAGCTGGGATCTAGTAGGAGATGTTAATAGTTTGTTCAGCTGGGATCAAGTAGGAGATGTTAATAGTTTGTTTATCTGGGATCTAGTAGGAGATGTTAATAGTTTGTTTAGCTGGGATCTAGTAGGAGATGTTAATAGTTTGTTTTACTGGGATCTAGTAGGAGATGTTAATAGTTTGTTTTACTGGGATCTAGTAGGAGATGTTAATAGTTTGTTTAGCTGGGATCTAGTAGGAGATGTTAATAGTTTGTTTAGCTGGGATCTAGTAGGAGATGTTAATAGTTTGTTTAGCTGGGATCTAGTAGGAGATGTTAATAGTTTGTTTTACTGGGATCTAGTAGGAGATGTAAATAGTTTGTTTAGCTGGGATCTAGTAGGAGATGTTAATAGTTTGTTTAGCTGGGATCAAGTAGGAGATGTTAATAGTTTGTTCAGCTGGGATCAAGTAGGAGATGTTAATAGTTTGTTTAGCTGGGATCTAGTAGGAGATGTTTATAGTATGTTTAGCTGGGATCTAGTAGGAGATGTTAATAGTTTGTTTAGCTGGGATCTAGTAGGAGATGTTAATAGTTTGTTTAGTTGGATCTAGTAGGAGATGTTAATAGTTTGTTTAGCTGGGATCTAGTAGGAGATGTTAATAGTTTGTTCAGCTGGGATCAAGTAGGAGATGTTAATAGTTTGTTTAGCTGGGATCTAGTAGGAGATGTTAATAGTTTGTTTAGCTGGGATCTAGTAGGAGATGTTAATAGTTTGTTTTACTGGGATCTAGTAGGAGATGTTAATAGTTTGTTTAGCTGGGATCTAGTAGGAGATGTTAATAGTTTGTTTAGCTGGGATCTAGTAGGAGATGTTAATAGTTTGTTTATCTGGGATCTAGTAGTAGATGTTAATAGTTTGTTTAGTTGGATCTAGTAGGAGATGCTAATAGTTTGTTTAGCTGGGATCTAGTAGGAGATGTTAATAGTTTGTTTAGCTGGGATCTAGTAGGAGATGTTAATAGTTTGTTTAGCTGGGATCTAGTAGGAGATGTTAATAGTTTGTTTAGCTGGGATCTAGTAGGAGATGTTAATAGTTTGTTTAGCTGGGATCTAGTAGGAGATGTTAATAGTTTGTTTAGCTGGGATCTAGTAGGAGATGTTAATAGTTTGTTTAGTTGGATCTAGTAGGAGATGTTAATAGTTTGTTTAGCTGGGATCTAGTAGGAGATGTTAATAGTTTGTTCAGCTGGGATCAAGTAGGAGATGTTAATAGTTTGTTTAGCTGGGATCTAGTAGGAGATGTTAATAGTTTGTTTAGCTGGGATCTAGTAGGAGATGTTAATAGTTTGTTTTACTGGGATCTAGTAGGAGATGTTAATAGTTTGTTTAGCTGGGATCTAGTAGGAGATGTTAATAGTTTGTTTAGCTGGGATCTAGTAGGAGATGTTAATAGTTTGTTTATCTGGGATCAAGTAGTAGATGTTAATAGTTTGTTTAGTTGGATCTAGTAGGAGATGTTAATAGTTTGTTTAGCTGGGATCTAGTAGGAGATGTTAATAGTTTGTTTAGCTGGGATCTAGTAGGAGATGTTAATAGTTTGTTTAGCTGGGGTCTTGCTGTGGAACTAAATAGTATTATTGCTGTGATCTAGTTGAGAAATAAATAATATATTTTGCTGGTATCTAGTAGGAGATGTTAATAGTTTGTTTAGCTGGGATCTAGTAGGAGATGTTAATAGTTTGTTTAGCTGGGATCTAGTAGGAGATGTTAATAGTTTGTTTAGCTGGGATCTAGTAGGAGATGTTAATAGTTTGTTTAGCTGGGGTCTTGCTGTGGAACTAAATAGTATTATTGCTGTGATCTAGTTGAGAAATTAATAATATATTTTGCTGGTATCTAGTAGGAGATGTTAATAGTTTGTTTAGCTGGGATCTAGTAGGAGATGTTAATAGTTTGTTTAGCTGGGATCTAGTAGGATATGTTAATAGTTTGTTTAGCTGGGATCTAGTAGGAGATGTTAATAGTTTGTTTAGCTGGGATCTAGTAGGAGATGTTAATAGTTTGTTTAGCTGGGATCTAGTAGAAGATGTTAATAGTTTGTTTAGCTGGGATCTAGTAGGAGATGTTAATAGTTTGTTTAGCTGGGATCTAGTAGGAGATGTTAATAGTTTGTTTAGCTGGGATCTAGTAGGAGATGTTAATAGTTTGTTTAGCTGGGATCTAGTAGGAGATGTTAATAGTTTGTTTAGCTGGGATATAGTAGGAGATGTTAATAGTTTGTTTAGCTGGGATCTAGTAGGAGATGTTAATAGTTTGTTTAGCTGGGATCTAGTAGGATATGTTAATAGTTTGTTTTACTGGGATCTAGTAGGAGATGTTAATAGTTTGTTTAGCTGGGATCTAGTAGGAGATGTTAATTGTTTGTTTAACTGGGATCTAGTAGGAGATGTTAATAGTTTGTTTATCTGGGATCTAGTAGGAGATGTTAATAGTTTGTTTAGCTGGGATCTAGTAGGAGATGTTAATAGTTTGTTTAGCTGGGATCTAGTAGGAGATGTTAATAGTTTGTTTAGCTGGGATCTAGTAGGAGATGTTAATTGTTTGTTTTACTGGGATCTAGTAGGAGATGTAAATAGTTTGTTTAGCTGGGATCTAGTAGGAGATGTTAATAGTTTATTTAGCTGGGATCTAGTAGGAGATGTTAATAGTTTGTTTTACAGGGATCTAGTAGGAGATGTTAATAGTTTGTTTTACTGGGATGTAGTAGGAGATGTTAATAGTTTGTTTAGCTGGGATCTAGTAGGAAATGTTAATAGTTTGTTTAGCTGGGATCTAGTAGGAGATGTTAATAGTTTGTTTAGCTGGGATCTAGTAGGAGATGTTAATAGTTTGTTTAGCTGGGATCAAGTAGGAGATGTTAATAGTTTGTTTAGCTGGGATCTAGTAGGTGATCTTAATAGTTTGTTTAGCTGGGATCTAGTAGGAGATGTTAATAGTTTGTTTAGCTGGGACCTAGTAGGAGATGTTAATAGTTTGTTTAGCTGGGATCTAGTAGGAGATGTTAATAGTTTGTTTAGCTGGGATCTAGTAGGAGATGTTAATAGTTTGTTTAGCTGGGATCTAGTAGGAGATGTTTATAGTTTGTTTAGCTGGGATCTAGTAGGAGATGTTAATAGTTTGTTTAGCTGGGATCTAGTAGGAGATGTTAATAGTTTGTTTAGCTGGGATCTAGTAGGAGATGTTAATAGTTTGTTTAGCTGGGATCTAGTAGGAGATGTTAATAGTTTGTTTAGCTGGGATCTAGTAGGAGATGTTAATAGTTTGTTTAGTTGGATCTAGTAGGAGATGTTAATAGTTTGTTTAGCTGGGATCTAGTAGGAGATGTTAATAGTTTGTTTAGCTGGGATCTAGTAGGAGATGTTAATAGTTTGTTTAGCTGGGATCTAGTAGGAGATGCTAATAGTTTGTTCAGCTTGGATCTAGTAGGAGATGTTAATAGTTTGTTTAGCTGGGATCTAGTAGGAGATGTTAATAGTTTGTTTAGCTGGGATCTAGTAGGAGATGTTAATAGCTTGTTTAGCTTGGATCTAGTAGGAGATGTTAATAGTTTGTTTAGCTGGGATCTAGTAGGAGATGTTAATAGTTTGTTTAGCTGGGATCTAGTAGGAGATGTTAATAGTTTGTTTAGCTGGGATCTAGTAGGAGATGTTAATAGTTTGTTTAGCTGGGATCTAGTAGGAGATGTTAATAGTTTGTTTAGCTGGGATCTAGTAGGAGATGTTAATAGTTTGTTTTACTGGGATGTAGTAGGAGATGTTAATAGTTTGTTTAGCTGGGATCTAGTAGGAAATGTTAATAGTTTGTTTAGCTGGGATCTAGTAGGAGATGTTAATAGTTTGTTTAGCTGGGATCTAGTAGGAGATGTTAATAGTTTGTTTAGCTGGGATCTAGTAGGAGATGTTAATAGTTTGTTTAGCTGGGATCTAGTAGGAGATGTTAATAGTTTGTTTAGCTGGGATCTAGTAGGAGATGTTAATAGTTTGTTTATCTGGGATCTAGTAGTAGATGTTAATAGTTTGTTTAGTTGGATCTAGTAGGAGATGCTAATAGTTTGTTTAGCTGGGATCTAGTAGGAGATGTTAATAGTTTGTTTAGCTGGGATCTAGTAGGAGATGTTAATAGTTTGTTTAGCTGGGATCTAGTAGGAGATGTTAATAGTTTGTTTAGCTGGGATCTAGTAGGAGATGTTAATAGTTTGTTTAGCTGGGATCTAGTAGGAGATGTTAATAGTTTGTTTAGCTGGGATCTAGTAGGAGATGTTAATAGTTTGTTTAGTTGGATCTAGTAGGAGATGTTAATAGTTTGTTTAGCTGGGATCTAGTAGGAGATGTTAATAGTTTGTTCAGCTGGGATCAAGTAGGAGATGTTAATAGTTTGTTTAGCTGGGATCTAGTAGGAGATGTTAATAGTTTGTTTAGCTGGGATCTAGTAGGAGATGTTAATAGTTTATTTAGCTGGGATCTAGTAGGAGATGTTAATAGTTTGTTTAGCTGGGATCTAGTAGGAGATGTTAATAGTTTGTTTAGCTGGGATCTAGTAGGAGATGTTAATAGTTTGTTTAGCTGGGATCTAGTAGGAGATGTTAATAGTTTGTTTAGCTGGGATCTAGTAGGAGATGTTAATAGTTTGTTTAGCTGGGATCTAGTAGGAGATGTTAATAGTTTGTTTAGCTGGGATCTAGTAGGTGATGTTAATGGTTTGTTTAGCTGGGATCTAGTAGGAGATGTTAATAGTTTGTTTAGCTGGGACCTAGTAGGAGATGTTAATAGTTTGTTTAGCTGGGATCTAGTAGGAGATGTTAATAGTTTGTTTAGCTGGGATCTAGTAGGAGATGTTAATAGTTTGTTTAGCTGGGATCTAGTAGGAGATGTTAATAGTTTGTTTAGCTGGGATCTAGTAGGAGATGTTAATAGTTTGTTTAGCTGGGATCTAGTAGAAGATGTTAATAGTTTGTTTAGCTGGGATCTAGTAGGAGATGTTAATAGTTTGTTTAGCTGGGATCTAGTAGGAGATGTTAATAGTTTGTTTAGCTGGGATCTAGTAGGAGATGTTAATAGTTTGTTTAGCTGGGATCTAGTAGGAGATGTTAATAGTTTGTTTAGCTGGGATATAGTAGGAGATGTTAATAGTTTGTTTAGCTGGGATCTAGTAGGAGATGTTAATAGTTTGTTTAGCTGGGATCTAGTAGGATATGTTAATAGTTTGTTTTACTGGGATCTAGTAGGAGATGTTAATAGTTTGTTTAGCTGGGATCTAGTAGGAGATGTTAATTGTTTGTTTAACTGGGATCTAGTAGGAGATGTTAATAGTTTGTTTATCTGGGATCTAGTAGGAGATGTTAATAGTTTGTTTAGCTGGGATCTAGTAGGAGATGTTAATAGTTTGTTTAGCTGGGATCTAGTAGGAGATGTTAATAGTTTGTTTAGTTGGATCTAGTAGGAGATGTTAATAGTTTGTTTAGCTGGGATCTAGTAGGAGATGTTAATAGTTTGTTTAGCTGGGATCTAGTAGGAGATGTTAATAGTTTGTTTAGCTGGGATCTAGTAGGAGATGCTAATAGTTTGTTCAGCTTGGATCTAGTAGGAGATGTTAATAGTTTGTTTAGCTGGGATCTAGTAGGAGATGTTAATAGTTTGTTTAGCTGGGATCTAGTAGGAGATGTTAATAGCTTGTTTAGCTTGGATCTAGTAGGAGATGTTAATAGTTTGTTTAGCTGGGATCTAGTAGGAGATGTTAATAGTTTGTTTAGCTGGGATCTAGTAGGAGATGTTAATAGTTTGTTTAGCTGGGATCTAGTAGGAGATGTTAATAGTTTGTTTAGCTGGGATCTAGTAGGAGATGTTAATAGTTTGTTTAGCTGGGATCTAGTAGGAGATGTTAATAGTTTGTTTTACTGGGATGTAGTAGGAGATGTTAATAGTTTGTTTAGCTGGGATCTAGTAGGAAATGTTAATAGTTTGTTTAGCTGGGATCTAGTAGGAGATGTTAATAGTTTGTTTAGCTGGGATCTAGTAGGAGATGTTAATAGTTTGTTTAGCTGGGATCTAGTAGGAGATGTTAATAGTTTGTTTAGCTGGGATCTTGCTGTGGAACTAAATAGTATTATTGCTGTGATCTAGTTGAGAAATAAATAATATATTTTGCTGGTATCTAGTAGGAGATGTTAATAGTTTGTTTAGCTGGGATCTAGTAGGAGATGTTAATAGTTTGTTTAGCTGGGATCTAGTAGGAGATGTTAAAAGTTTGTTTAGCTGGGATCTAGTAGGAGATGTTAATAGTTTGTTTAGCTGGGATCTAGTAGGAGATGTTAATAGTTTGTTTAGCTGGGATCTAGTAGGAGATGTTAATAGTTTGTTCAGCTGGGATCAAGTTGGAGATGTTAATAGTTTGTTTATCTGGGATCTAGTAGGAGATGTTAATAGTTTGTTTAGCTGGGATCTAGTAGGATATGTTAATAGTTTGTTTTACTGGGATCTAGTAGGAGATGTTAATAGTTTGTTTTACTGGGATCTAGTAGGAGATGTTAATAGTTTGTTTAGCTGGGATCTAGTAGGAGATGTTAATAGTTTGTTTAGCTGGGATCTAGTAGGAGATGTTAATAGTTTGTTTAGCTGGGATCTAGTAGGAGATGTTAATATTTTGTTTTACTGGGATCTAGTAGGAGATGTAAATAGTTTGTTTAGCTGGGATCTAGTAGGAGATGTTTATAGTTTATTTAGCTGGGATCTAGTAGGAGATGTTAATAGTTTGTTTTACAGGGATCTAGTAGGAGATGTTAATAGTTTGTTTTACTGGGATCTAGTAGGAGATGTTAATAGTTTGTTTAGCTGGGATCTAGTAGGAGATGTTAATAGTTTGTTTTACTGGGATGTAGTAGGAGATGTTAATAGTTTGTTTAGCTGGGATCTAGTAGGAAATGTTAATAGTTTGTTTAGCTGGGATCTAGTAGGAGATGTTAATAGTTTGTTTAGCTGGGATCTAGTAGGAGATGTTAATAGTTTGTTTAGCTGGGATCTAGTAGGAGATGTTAATAGTTTGTTTAGCTGGGATCTAGTAGGAGATGTTAATAGTTTGTTTAGCTGGGATCTAGTAGGAGATGTTAATAGTTTATTTAGCTGGGATCTAGTAGGAGATGTTAATAGTTTGTTTAGCTGAGATCTAGTAGGAGATGTTAATAGTTTGTTTAGCTGGGATCTAGTAGGAGATGTTAATAGTTTGTTTAGCTGGGATCTAGTAGGAGATGTTAATAGTTTGTTTAGCTGGGATCTAGTAGGAGATGTTAATAGTTTGTTTAGCTGGGATCTAGTAGGAGATGTTAATAGTTTGTTTAGCTGGGATCTAGTAGGAGATGTTAATAGTTTGTTTTACAGGGATCTAGTAGGAGATGTTAATAGTTTGTTTTACTGGGATCTAGTAGGAGATGTTAATAGTTTGTTTAGCTGGGATCTAGTAGGAGATGTTAATAGTTTGTTTTACTGGGATGTAGTAGGAGATGTTAATAGTTTGTTTAGCTGGGATCTAGTAGGAAATGTTAATAGTTTGTTTAGCTGGGATCTAGTAGGAGATGTTAATAGTTTGTTTAGCTGGGATTATAGTAGGAGATGTTAATAGTTTGTTTAGCTGGGATCTAGTAGGAGATGTTAATAGTTTGTTTAGCTGGGATCTAGTAGGAGATGTTAATAGTTTGTTTAGCTGGGATCTAGTAGGAGATGTTAATAGTTTGTTTAGCTGGGATCTAGTAGGAGATGTTAATAGTTTGTTTAGCTGGGATCTAGTAGGAGATGTTAATAGTTTGTTTAGCTGGGATCTAATACGAGATGTTAATAGTTTGTTTTACTGGGATCTAGTAGGAGATGTTAATAGTTTGTATAGCAGGGATCTAGTAGGAGATGTTAATAGTATGTTTAGCTGGGATCTAGTAGGAGATGTTAATAGTTTGTTTAGCTGGGATCTAGTAGGAGATGTTAATAGTTTGTTTTACTGGGATCTAGTAGGAGATGTAAATAGTTTGTTTAGCTGGGATCTAGTAGGAGATGTTAATAGTTTATTTAGCTGGGATCTAGTAGGAGATGTTAATAGTTTGTTTTACAGGGATCTAGTAGGAGATGTTAATAGTTTGTTTTACTGGGATCTAGTAGGAGATGTTAATAGTTTGTTTTACAGGGATCTAGTAGGAGATGTTAATAGTTTTTTTTACTGGGATCTAGTAGGAGATGTTAATAGTTTGTTTTACTGGGATCTAGTAGGAGATGTTAATAGTTTATTTAGCTGGGATCTAGTAGGAGATGTTAATAGTTTGTTTAGCTGGGATCTAGTAGGAGATGTTAATAGTTTGTTTAGCTGGGATCTAGTAGGAGATGTTAATAGTTTGTTTAGCTGGGATCTAGTAGGAGATGTTAATAGTTTGTTTAGCTGGGATCTAGTAGGAGATGTTAATAGTTTGTTTAGCTGGGATCTAGTAGGAGATGTTAATAGTTTGTTTAGCTGGGATCTAGTAGGTGATGTTAATGGTTTGTTTAGCTGGGATCTAGTAGGAGATGTTAATAGTTTGTTTAGCTGGGACCTAGTAGGAGATGTTAATAGTTTGTTTAGCTGGGATCTAGTAGGAGATGTTAATAGTTTGTTTAGCTGGGATCTAGTAGGAGATGTTAATAGTACGTTTAGCTGGGATCTAGTAGGAGATGTTAATAGTTTGTTTAGCTGGGATCTAGTAGGAGATGTTAATAGTTTGTTTAGCTGGGATCTAGTAGGAGATGTTTATAGTATGTTTAGCTGGGATCTAGTAGGAGATGTTAATAGTTTGTTTAGCTGGGATCTAGTAGGAGATGTTAATAGTTTGTTTAGTTGGATCTAGTAGGAGATGTTAATAGTTTGTTTAGCTGGGATCTAGTAGGAGATGTTAATAGTTTGTTCAGCTGGGATCAAGTAGGAGATGTTAATAGTTTGTTTAGCTGGGATCTAGTAGGAGATGTTAATAGTTTGTTTAGCTGGGATCTAGTAGGAGATGTTAATAGTTTGTTTTACTGGGATCTAGTGGGAGATGTTAATAGTTTGTTTAGCTGGGATCTAGTAGGAGATGTTAATAGTTTGTTTAGCTGGGATCTAGTAGGTGATGTTAATGGTTTGTTTAGCTGGGATCTAGTAGGAGATGTTAATAGTTTGTTTAGCTGGGACCTAGTAGGAGATGTTAATGGTTTGTTTAGCTGGGATCTAGTAGGAGATGTTAATAGTTTGTTTAGCTGGGACCTAGTAGGAGATGTTAATAGTTTGTTTAGCTGGGATCTAGTAGGAGATGTTAATAGTTTGTTTAGCTGGGATCTAGTAGGAGATGTTAATAGTTTGTTTAGCTGGGATCTAGTAGGAGATGTTAATAGTTTGTTTAGCTGGGATCTAGTAGGAGATGTTAATAGTTTGTTTAGCTGGGATCTAGTAGGAGATGTTTATAGTATGTTTAGCTGGGATCTAGTAGGAGATGTTAATAGTTTGTTTAGCTGGGATCTAGTAGGAGATGTTAATAGTTTGTTTAGTTGGATCTAGTAGGAGATGTTAATAGTTTGTTCAGCTGGGATCAAGTAGGAGATGTTAATAGTTTGTTTAGCTGGGATCTAGTAGGAGATGTTAATAGTTTGTTTAGCTGGGATCTAGTAGGAGATGTTAATAGTTTGTTTTACTGGGATCTAGTAGGAGATGTTAATAGTTTGTTTAGCTGGGATCTAGTAGGAGATGTTAATAGTTTGTTTAGCTGGGATCTAGTAGGAGATGTTAATAGTTTGTTTATCTGGGATCTAGTAGGAGATGTTAATAGTTTGTTTAGCTGGGATCTAGTAGGAGATGTTAATAGTTTGTTTAGCTGGGATCTAGTAGGAGATGTTAATAGTTTGTTTAGCTGGGATCTAGTAGGAGATGTTAATTGTTTGTTTTACTGGGATCTAGTAGGAGATGTAAATAGTTTGTTTAGCTGGGATCTAGTAGGAGATGTTAATAGTTTATTTAGCTGGGATCTAGTAGGAGATGTTAATAGTTTGTTTTACAGGGATCTAGTAGGAGATGTTAATAGTTTGTTTTACTGGGATCTAGTAGGAGATGTTAATAGTTTGTTTAGCTGGGATCTAGTAGGAGATGTTAATAGTTTGTTTTACTGGGATGTAGTAGGAGATGTTAATAGTTTGTTTAGCTGGGATCTAGTAGGAAATGTTAATAGTTTGTTTAGCTGGGATCTAGTAGGAGATGTTAATAGTTTGTTTAGCTGGGATCTAGTAGGAGATGTTAATAGTTTGTTTAGCTGGGATCAAGTAGGAGATGTTAATAGTTTGTTTAGCTGGGATCTAGTAGGAGATGTTAATAGTTTGTTTAGCTGGGATCTAGTAGGTGATCTTAATAGTTTGTTTAGCTGGGATCTAGTAGGAGATGTTAATAGTTTGTTTAGCTGGGACCTAGTAGGAGATGTTAATAGTTTGTTTAGCTGGGATCTAGTAGGAGATGTTAATAGTTTGTTTAGCTGGGATCTAGTAGGAGATGTTAATAGTTTGTTTAGCTGGGATCTAGTAGGAGATGTTAATAGTTTGTTTAGCTGGGATCTAGTAGGAGATGTTAATAGTTTGTTTAGCTGGGATCTAGTAGGAGATGTTAATAGTTTGTTTAGCTGGGATCTAGTAGGAGATGTTAATAGTTTGTTTAGCTGGGATCTAGTAGGAGATGTTAATAGTTTGTTTAGCTGGGATCTAGTAGGAGATGTTAATAGTTTGTTTAGTTGGATCTAGTAGGAGATGTTAATAGTTTGTTTAGCTGGGATCTAGTAGGAGATGTTAATAGTTTGTTTAGCTGGGATCTAGTAGGAGATGTTAATAGTTTGTTTAGCTGGGATCTAGTAGGAGATGCTAATAGTTTGTTCAGCTTGGATCTAGTAGGAGATGTTAATAGTTTGTTTAGCTGGGATCTAGTAGGAGATGTTAATAGTTTGTTTAGCTGGGATCTAGTAGGAGATGTTAATAGCTTGTTTAGCTGGGATCTAGTAGGAGATGTTAATAGTTTGTTTAGCTGGGATCTAGTAGGAGATGTTAATAGTTTGTTTAGCTGGGATCTAGTAGGAGATGTTAATAGTTTGTTTAGCTGGGATCTAGTAGGAGATGTTAATAGTTTGTTTAGCTGGGATATAGTAGGAGATGTTAATAATTTGTTTAGCTGGGATCTAGTAGGAGATGTTAATAGTTTGTTTAGCTGGGATCTAGTAGGAGATGTTAATAGTTTGTTTTACTGGGATCTAGTAGGAGATGTTAAAAGTTTGTTTAGCTGGGATCTAGTAGGAGATGTTAATTGTTTGTTTAACTGGGATCTAGTAGGAGATGTTAATTGTTTGTTTAACTGGGATCTAGTAGGAGATGTTAATTGTTTGTTTTACTGGGATCTAGTAGGAGATGTAAATAGTTTGTTTAGCTGGGATCTAGTAGGAGATGTTAATAGTTTATTTAGCTGGGATCTAGTAGGAGATGTTAATAGTTTGTTTTACAGGGATCTAGTAGGAGATGTTAATAGTTTGTTTTACTGGGATCTAGTAGGAGATGTTAATAGTTTGTTTAGCTGGGATCTAGTAGGAGATGTTAATAGTTTGTTTTACTGGGATGTAGTAGGAGATGTTAATAGTTTGTTTAGCTGGGATCTAGTAGGAAATGTTAATAGTTTGTTTAGCTGAGATCTAGTAGGAGATGTTAATAGTATGTTTAGCTGGGATCTAGTAGGAGATGTTAATAGTTTGTTTAGCTGGGATCAAGTAGGAGATGTTAATAGTTTGTTTAGCTGGGATCTAGTAGGAGATGTTAATAGTTTGTTTAGCTGGGATCTAGTAGGTGATCTTAATAGTTTGTTTAGCTGGGATCTAGTAGGAGATGTTAATAGTTTGTTTAGCTGGGACCTAGTAGGAGATGTTAATAGTTTGTTTAGCTGGGATCTAGTAGGAGATGTTAATAGTTTGTTTAGCTGGGATCTAGTAGGAGATGTTAATAGTTTGTTTAGCTGGGATCTAGTAGGAGATGCTGATAGTTTGTTCAGCTGGGATCTAGTAGGAGATGTTCATAGTTTGTTTAGCTGGGATCTAGTAGGAGATGTTAATAGTTTGTTTAGCTGGGATCTAGTAGGAGATGTTAATAGTTTGTTTAGCTGGGATCTAGTAGGTGATGTTAATAGTTTGTTTAGCTGGGATCTAGTAGGAGATGTTAATAGTTTGTTTAGCTGGGATATAGTAGGAGATGTTAATAATTTGTTTAGCTGGGATCTAGTAGGAGATGTTAATAGTTTGTTTAGCTGGGATCTAGTAGGAGATGTTAATAGTTTGTTTTACTGGGATCTAGTAGGAGATGTTAAAAGTTTGTTTAGCTGGGATCTAGTAGGAGATGTTAATTGTTTGTTTAACTGGGATCTAGTAGGAGATGTTAATTGTTTGTTTAACTGGGATCTAGTAGGAGATGTTAATAGTTTGTTTATCTGGGATCTAGTAGGAGATGTTAATAGTTTGTTTAGCTGGGATCTAGTAGGAGATGTTAATAGTTTGTTTAGCTGGGATCTAGTAGGAGATGTTAATAGTTTGTTTAGCTGGGATCTAGTAGGAGATGTTAATTGTTTGTTTTACTGGGATCTAGTAGGAGATGTAAATAGTTTGTTTAGCTGGGATCTAGTAGGAGATGTTAATAGTTTATTTAGCTGGGATCTAGTAGGAGATGTTAATAGTTTGTTTTACAGGGATCTAGTAGGAGATGTTAATAGTTTGTTTTACTGGGATCTAGTAGGAGATGTTAATAGTTTGTTTAGCTGGGATCTAGTAGGAGATGTTAATAGTTTGTTTTACTGGGATGTAGTAGGAGATGTTAATAGTTTGTTTTACAGGGATCTAGTAGGAGATGTTAATAGTTTGTTTTACTGGGATCTAGTAGGAGATGTTAATAGTTTGTTTAGCTGGGATCAAGTAGGAGATGTTAATAGTTTGTTTAGCTGGGATCTAGTAGGAGATGTTAATAGTTTGTTTAGCTGGGATCTAGTAGGTGATCTTAATAGTTTGTTTAGCTGGGATCTAGTAGGAGATGTTAATAGTTTGTTTAGCTGGGACCTAGTAGGAGATGTTAATAGTTTATTTAGCTGGGATCTAGTAGGAGATGTTAATAGTTTATTTAGCTGGGATCTAGTAGGAGATGTTAATAGTTTGTTTTACAGGGATCTAGTAGGAGATGTTAATAGTTTGTTTTACTGGGATCTAGTAGGAGATGTTAATAGTTTGTTTAGCTGGGATCTAGTAGGAGATGTTAATAGTTTGTTTTACTGGGATGTAGTAGGAGATGTTAATAGTTTGTTTTACAGGGATCTAGTAGGAGATGTTAATAGTTTGTTTTACTGGGATCTAGTAGGAGATGTTAATAGTTTGTTTAGCTGGGATCAAGTAGGAGATGTTAATAGTTTGTTTAGCTGGGATCTAGTAGGAGATGTTAATAGTTTGTTTAGCTGGGATCTAGTAGGTGATCTTAATAGTTTGTTTAGCTGGGATCTAGTAGGAGATGTTAATAGTTTGTTTAGCTGGGACCTAGTAGGAGATGTTAATAGTTTGTTTAGCTGGGATCTAGTAGGAGATGTTAATAGTTTGTTTAGCTGGGATCTAGTAGGAGATGTTAATAGTTTGTTTAGCTGGGATCTAGTAGGAGATGTTAGTAGTTTGTTTAGCTGGGATCTAGTAGGAGATGTTAATAGTTTGTTTAGCTGGGATCTAGTAGGAGATGTTAATAGTTTGTTTAGCTGGGATCTAGTAGGAGATGTTAATAGTTTGTTTAGCTGGGATCTAGTAGGAGATGTTAATAGTTTGTTTAGCTGGGATCTAGTAGGAGATGTTAATAGTTTGTTTAGCTGGGATCTAGTAGGAGATGCTGATAGTTTGTTCAGCTGGGATCTAGTAGGAGATGTTAATAGTCTGTTTAGCTGGGATCTAGTAGGAGATGTTAATAGTTTGTTTAGCTGGGATCTAGTAGGAGATGTTAATAGTTTGTTTAGCTGGGACCTAGTAGGAGATGTTAATAGTTTGTTTAGCTGGGATCTAGTAGGAGATGTTAATAGTTTGTTTAGCTGGGATCTAGTAGGAGATGTTAATAGTTTGTTTAGCTGGGACCTAGTAGGAGATGTTAATAGTTTGTTTAGCTGGGATCTAGTAGGAGATGTTAATAGTTTGTTTAGCTGGGATCTAGTAGGAGATGTTAATAGTTTGTTTAGCTGGGATCTAGTAGGAGATGTTAATAGTTTGTTTAGCTGGGATCTAGTAGGAGATGTTAATAGTTTGTTTAGCTGGGATCTAGTAGGAGATGTTAATAGTTTGTTTAGCTGGGATCTAGTAGGAGATGTTAATAGTTTGTTTAGCTGGGACCTAGTAGGAGATGTTAATAGTTTGTTTAGCTGGGATCTAGTAGGAGATGTTAATAGTTTGTTTAGCTGGGATCTAGTAGGAGATGTTAATAGTTTGTTTAGCTGGGATCTAGTAGGAGATGTTAATAGTTTGTTTAGCTGGGATCTAGTAGGAGATGTTAATAGTTTGTTTAGCTGGGATCTAGTAGGAGATGTTAATAGTTTGTTTAGCTGGGATCTAGTAGGAGATGCTGATAGTTTGTTCAGCTGGGATCTAGTAGGAGATGTTAATAGTTTGTTTAGCTGGGATCTAGTAGGAGATGTTAATAGCTTGTTTAGCTGGGATCTAGTAGGAGATGTTAATAGTTTGTTTAGCTGGGATCTAGTAGGAGATGTTAATAGTTTGTTTAGCTGGGATCTAGTAGGTGATGTTAATAGTTTGTTTAGCTGGGATCTAGTAGGAGATGTTAATAGTTTGTTTAGCTGGGATATAGTAGGAGATGTTAATAATTTGTTTAGCTGGGATCTAGTAGGAGATGTTAATAGTTTGTTTAGCTGGGATCTAGTAGGAGATGTTTATAGTTTGTTTTACTGGGATCTAGTAGGAGATGTTAAAAGTTTGTTTAGCTGGGATCTAGTAGGAGATGTTAATTGTTTGTTTAACTGGGATCTAGTAGGAGATGTTAATTGTTTGTTTAACTGGGATCTAGTAGGAGATGTTAATAGTTTGTTTATCTGGGATCTAGTAGGAGATGTTAATAGTTTGTTTAGCTGGGATCTAGTAGGAGATGTTAATAGTTTGTTTAGCTGGGATCTAGTAGGAGATGTTAATAGTTTGTTTAGCTGGGATCTAGTAGGAGATGTTAATTGTTTGTTTTACTGGGATCTAGTAGGAGATGTAAATAGTTTGTTTAGCTGGGATCTAGTAGGAGATGTTAATAGTTTATTTAGCTGGGATCTAGTAGGAGATGTTAATAGTTTGTTTTACAGGGATCTAGTAGGAGATGTTAATAGTTTGTTTTACTGGGATCTAGTAGGAGATGTTAATAGTTTGTTTAGCTGGGATCTAGTAGGAGATGTTAATAGTTTGTTTTACTGGGATGTAGTAGGAGATGTTAATAGTTTGTTTAGCTGGGATCTAGTAGGAAATGTTAATAGTTTGTTAAGCTGGGATCTAGTAGGAGATGTTAATAGTTTGTTTAGCTGGGATCTAGTAGGAGATGTTAATAGTTTGTTTAGCTGGGATCAAGTAGGAGATGTTAATAGTTTGTTTAGCTGGGATCTAGTAGGAGATGTTAATAGTTTGTTTAGCTGGGATCTAGTAGGTGATGTTAATAGTTTGTTTAGCTGGGTTCTAGTAGGAGATGTTAATAGTTTGTTTAGCTGGGACCTAGTAGGAGATGTTAATAGTTTGTTTAGCTGGGATCTAGTAGGAGATGTTAATAGTTTGTTTAGCTGGGATCTAGTAGGAGATGTTAATAGTTTGTTTAGCTGGGATCTAGTAGGAGATGTTAATAGTTTGTTTAGCTGGGATCTAGTAGGAGATGTTAATAGTTTGTTTAGCTGGGATCTAGTAGGAGATGTTAATAGTTTGTTTAGCTGGGATCTATTAGGAGATGTTAATAGTTTGTTTAGCTGGGATCTAGTAGGAGATGTTAATAGTTTGTTTAGCTGGGATCTAGTAGGAGATGTTAATAGTTTGTTTAGTTGGATCTAGTAGGAGATGTTAATAGTTTGTTTAGCTGGGATCTAGTAGGAGATGTTAATAGTTTGTTTAGCTGGGATCTAGTAGGAGATGTTAATAGTATGTTTAGCTGGGATCTAGTAGGAGATGCTAATAGTTTGTTCAGCTTGGATCTAGTAGGAGATGTTAATAGTTTGTTTAGCTGGGATCTAGTAGGAGATGTTAATAGTTTGTTTAGCTGGGATCTAGTAGGAGATGTTAATAGCTTGTTTAGCTGGGATCTAGTAGGAGATGTTAATAGTTTGTTTAGCTGGGATCTAGTAGGAGATGTTAATAGTTTGTTTAGCTGGGATCTAGTAGGAGATGTTAATAGTTTGTTTAGCTGGGATCTAGTAGGAGATGTTAATAGTTTGTTTAGCTGGGATCTAGTTGGAGATGTTAATAGTTTGTTTAGCTGGGATCTAGTAGGAGATGTTAATAGTTTGTTTAGCTGGGATCTAGTAGGAGATGTTAATAGTTTGTTCAGCTGGGATCAAGTAGGAGATGTTAATAGTTTGTTTAGCTGGGATCTAGTAGGAGATGTTAATAGTTTGTTTAGCTGGGATCTAGTAGGAGATGTTAATAGTTTGTTTTACTGGGATCTAGTAGGAGATGTTAATAGTTTGTTTAGCTGGGATCTAGTAGGAGATGTTAATAGTTTGTTTAGCTTGGATCTAGTAGGAGATGTTAATAGTTTGTTTATCTGGGATCTAGTAGTAGATCTTAATAGTTTGTTTAGTTGGATCTAGTAGGAGATGTTAATAGTTTGTTTAGCTGGGATCTAGTAGGAGATGTTAATAGTTTGTTTAGCTGGGATCTAGTAGGAGATGTTAATAGTTTGTTTAGCTGGGGTCTTGCTGTGGAACTAAATAGTATTATTGCTGTGATCTAGTTGAGAAATAAATAATATATTTTGCTGGTATCTAGTAGGAGATGTTAATAGTTTGTTTAGCTGGGATCTAGTAGGAGATGTTAATAGTTTGTTTAGCTGGGATCTAGTAGGAGATGTTAATAGTTTGTTTAGCTGGGATATAGTAGGAGATGTTAATAGTTTGTTTAGCTGGGATCTAGTAGGAGATGTTAATAGTTTGTTTAGCTGGGATCTAGTAGGAGATGTTAATAGTTTGTTTAGCTGGGATCTAGTAGGAGATGTTAATAGTTTGTTTAGCTGGGATCTAGTAGTAGATGTTAATAGTTTGTTTAGTTGGATCTAGTAGGAGATGTTAATAGTTTGTTTAGCTGGGATCTAGTAGGAGATGTTAATAGTTTGTTTAGCTGGGATCTAGTAGGAGATGTTAATAGTTTGTTTAGCTGGGACCTAGTAGGAGATGTTAATAGTTTATTTAGCTGGGATCTAGTAGGAGATGTTAATAGTTTATTTAGCTGGGATCTAGTAGGAGATGTTAATAGTTTGTTTTACAGGGATCTAGTAGGAGATGTTAATAGTTTGTTTTACTGGGATCTAGTAGGAGATGTTAATAGTTTGTTTAGCTGGGATCTAGTAGGAGATGTTAATAGTTTGTTTTACTGGGATGTAGTAGGAGATGTTAATAGTTTGTTTTACAGGGATCTAGTAGGAGATGTTAATAGTTTGTTTTACTGGGATCTAGTAGGAGATGTTAATAGTTTGTTTAGCTGGGATCAAGTAGGAGATGTTAATAGTTTGTTTAGCTGGGATCTAGTAGGAGATGTTAATAGTTTGTTTAGCTGGGATCTAGTAGGTGATCTTAATAGTTTGTTTAGCTGGGATCTAGTAGGAGATGTTAATAGTTTGTTTAGCTGGGACCTAGTAGGAGATGTTAATAGTTTGTTTAGCTGGGATCTAGTAGGAGATGTTAATAGTTTGTTTAGCTGGGATCTAGTAGGAGATGTTAATAGTTTGTTTAGCTGGGATCTAGTAGGAGATGTTAATAGTTTGTTTAGCTGGGATCTAGTAGGAGATGTTAATAGTTTGTTTAGCTGGGATCTAGTAGGAGATGTTAATAGTTTGTTTAGCTGGGATCTAGTAGGAGATGTTAATAGTTTGTTTAGCTGGGATCTAGTAGGAGATGTTAATAGTTTGTTTAGCTGGGATCTAGTAGGAGATGTTAATAGTTTGTTTAGCTGGGATCTAGTAGGAGATGCTGATAGTTTGTTCAGCTGGGATCTAGTAGGAGATGTTAATAGTTTGTTTAGCTGGGATCTAGTAGGAGATGTTAATAGTTTGTTTAGCTGGGATCTAGTAGGAGATGTTAATAGTTTGTTTAGCTGGGACCTAGTAGGAGATGTTAATAGTTTGTATAGCTGGGATCTAGTAGGAGATGTTAATAGTTTGTTTAGCTGGGATCTAGTAGGAGATGTTAATAGTTTGTTTAGCTGGGACCTAGTAGGAGATGTTAATAGTTTGTTTAGCTGGGATCTAGTAGGAGATGTTAATAGTTTGTTTAGCTGGGATCTAGTAGGAGATGTTAATAGTTTGTTTAGCTGGGATCTAGTAGGAGATGTTAATAGTTTGTTTAGCTGGGATCTAGTAGGAGATGTTAATAGTTTGTTTAGCTGGGATCTAGTAGGAGATGTTAATAGTTTGTTTAGCTGGGATCTAGTAGGAGATGTTAATAGTTTGTTTAGCTGGGACCTAGTAGGAGATGTTAATAGTTTGTTTAGCTGGGATCTAGTAGGAGATGTTAATAGTTTGTTTAGCTGGGATCTAGTAGGAGATGTTAATAGTTTGTTTAGCTGAGATCTAGTAGGAGATGTTAATAGTTTGTTTAGCTGGGATCTAGTAGGAGATGTTAATAGTTTGTTTAGCTGGGATCTAGTAGGAGATGTTAATAGTTTGTTTAGCTGGGATCTAGTAGGAGATGCTGATAGTTTGTTCAGCTGGGATCTAGTAGGAGATGTTAATAGTTTGTTTAGCTGGGATCTAGTAGGAGATGTTAATAGTTTGTTTAGCTGGGGTCTTGTTGTGGAACTAAATAGTATTATTGCTGTGATCTAGTTGAGAAATAAATAATATATTTTGCTGGTATCTAGTAGGAGATGTTAATAGTTTGTTTAGCTGGGATCTAGTAGGAGATGTTAATAGTTTGTTTAGCTGGGATCTAGTAGGAGATGTTAATAGTTTGTTTAGCTGGGATATAGTAGGAGATGTTAATAGTTTGTTTAGCTGGGATCTAGTAGGAGATGTTAATAGTTTGTTTAGCTGGGATCTAGTAGGAGATGTTAATAGTTTGTTTAGCTGGGATCTAGTAGGAGATGTTAATAGTTTGTTTAGCTGGGATCTAGTAGTAGATGTTAATAGTTTGTTTAGTTGGATCAAGTAGGAGATGTTAATAGTTTGTTTAGCTGGGATCTAGTAGGAGATGTTAATAGTTTGTTTAGCTGGGATCTAGTAGGAGATGTTAATAGTTTGTTTAGCTGGGACCTAGTAGGAGATGTTAATAGTTTGTTTAGCTGAGATCTAGTAGGAGATGTTAATAGTTTGTTTAGCTGAGATCTAGTAGGAGATGTTAATAGTTTGTTTAGCTGGGATCTAGTAGGAGATGTTAATAGTTTGTTTAGCTGGGATCTAGTAGGAGATGTTAATAGTTTGTTTAGCTGGGATCTAGTAGTAGATGTTAATAGTTTGTTTAGTTGGATCTAGTAGGAGATGTTAATAGTTTGTTTAGCTGGGATCTAGTAGGAGATGTTAATAGTTTGTTTAGCTGGGATCTAGTAGGAGATGTTAATAGTTTGTTTAGCTGGGACCTAGTAGGAGATGTTAATAGTTTGTTTAGCTGGGATCTAGTAGGAGATGTTAATAGTTTGTTTAGCTGAGATCTAGTAGGAGATGTTAATAGTTTGTTTAGCTGGGATCTAGTAGGAGATGTTAATAGTTTGTTTAGCTGGGATCTAGTAGGAGATGTTAATAGTTTGTTTAGCTGGGATCTAGTAGGAGATGTTAATAGTTTGTTCAGCTGGGATCAAGTAGGAGATGTTAATAGTTTGTTTAGCTGGGATCTAGTAGGAGATGTTAATAGTTTGTTTAGCTGGGATCTAGTAGGAGATGTTAATAGTTTGTTTAGCTGGGATCTAGTAGGAGATGTTAATAGTTTGTTTATCTGGGATCTAGTAGTAGATCTTAATAGTTTGTTTAGTTGGATCTAGTAGGAGATGTTAATAGTTTGTTTAGCTGGGATCTAGTAGGAGATGTTAATAGTTTGTTTAGCTGGGATCTAGTAGGAGATGTTAATAGTTTGTTTAGCTGGGGTCTTGCTGTGGAACTAAATAGTATTATTGCTGTGATCTAGTTGAGAAATAAATAATATATTTTGCTGGTATCTAGTAGGAGATGTTAATAGTTTGTTTAGCTGGGATCTAGTAGGAGATGTTAATAGTTTGTTTAGCTGGGATCTAGTAGGAGATGTTAATAGTTTGTTTAGCTGGGATATAGTAGGAGATGTAAATAGTTTGTTTAGCTGGGATCTAGTAGGAGATGTTAATAGTTTGTTTAGCTGGGATCTAGTAGGAGATGTTAATAGTTTGTTTAGCTGGGATCTAGTAGGAGATGTTAATAGTTTGTTTAGCTGGGATCTAGTAGTAGATGTTAATAGTTTGTTTAGTTGGATCTAGTAGGAGATGTTAATAGTTTGTTTAGCTGGGATCTAGTAGGAGATGTTAATAGTTTGTTTAGCTGGGATCTAGTAGGAGATGTTAATAGTTTGTTTAGCTGGGGTCTTGCTGTGGAACTAAATAGTATTATTGCTGTGATCTAGTTGAGAAATAAATAATATATTTTGCTGGTATCTAGTAGGAGATGTTTATAGTTTGTTTAGCTGGGATCTAGTAGGAGATGTTAATAGTTTGTTTAGCTGGGATCTAGTAGGAGATGTTAATAGTTTCTTTAGCTTGGATCTTGTAGGAGATGTTAATAGTTTGTTTAGCTGGGATCTAGTAGGAGATGTTAATAGTTTCTTTAGCTGGGATCTAGTAGGAGATGTTAATAGTTTGTTTAGCTGGGATCTAGTAGGAGATGTTAATAGTTTGTTTAGCTGGGATCTAGTAGGAGATGTTAATAGTTTGTTTAGCTGGGATCTAGTAGGAGATGTTAATAGTTTGTTTAGCTGGGATATAGTAGGAGATGTTAATAGTTTGTTTAGCTGGGATCTAGTAGGAGATGTTAATAGTTTGTTTAGCTGGGATCTAGTAGGAGATGTTAATAGTTTGTTTAGCTGGGATCTAGTAGGAGATGTTAATAGTTTGTTTAGCTGGGATCTAGTAGGAGATGTTAATAGTTTGTTTAGCTGGGATCTAGTAGGAGATGTTAATAGTTTGTTTAGCTGGGATCTAGTAGGAGATGTTAATAGTTTGTTTAGCTGGGATCTAGTAGGAGATGCTAATAGTTTGTTCAGCTTGGATCTTGTAGGAGATGTTAATAGTTTGTTTAGCTGGGATCTAGTAGGAGATGTTAATAGTTTCTTTAGCTGGGATCTAGTAGGAGATGTTAATAGTTTGTTTAGCTGGGATCTAGTAGGAGATGTTAATAGTTTGTTTAGCTGGGATCTAGTAGGAGATGTTAATAGTTTGTTTAGCTGGGATCTAGTAGGAGATGTTAATAGTTTGTTTAGCTGGGATCTAGTAGGAGATGTTAATAGTTTGTTTAGCTGGGATCTAGTAGGAGATGTTAATTGTTTGTTTAGCTGGGATCTAGTAGGAGATGTTAATAGTTTGTTTAGCTGGGATCTAGTAGGAGATGTTAATAGTTTGTTTAGCTGGGATCTAGTAGGAGATGTTAATAGTTTGTTTAGCTGGGATCTAGTAGGAGATGTTAATAGTTTGTTTAGCTGGGATCTAGTAGGAGATGTTAATAGTTTGTTTAGCTGGGATCTAGTAGGAGATGTTAATAGTTTGTTTAGCTGGGATCTAGTAGGAGATGTTAATAGTTTGTTTAGCTGGGGTCTTGCTGTGGAACTAAATAGTATTATTGCTGTGATCTAGTTGAGAAATAAATAATATATTTTGCTGGTATCTAGTAGGAGATGTTAATAGTTTGTTTAGCTGGGATCTAGTAGGAGATGTTAATAGTTTGTTTAGCTGGGATCTAGTAGGAGATGTTAATAGTTTGTTTAGCTGGGATATAGTAGGAGATGTTAATAGTTTGTTTAGCTGGGATCTAGTAGGAGATGTTAATAGTTTGTTTAGCTGGGATCTAGTAGGAGATGTTAATAGTTTGTTTAGCTGGGATCTAGTAGGAGATGTTAATAGTTTGTTTAGCTGGGATCTAATACGAGATGTTAATAGTTTGTTTTACTGGGATCTAGTAGGAGATGTTAATAGTTTGTTTAGCAGGGATCTAGTAGGAGATGTTAATAGTTTGTTTAGCTGGGATCTAGTAGGAGATGTTAATAGTTTGTTTAGCTGGGATCTAGTAGGAGATGTTAATAGTTTGTTTTACTGGGATCTAGTAGGAGATGTAAATAGTTTGTTTAGCTGGGATCTAGTAGGAGATGTTAATAGTTTATTTAGCTGGGATCTAGTAGGAGATGTTAATAGTTTGTTTTACAGGGATCTAGTAGGAGATGTTAATAGTTTGTTTTACTGGGATCTAGTAGGAGATGTTAATAGTTTGTTTTACAGGGATCTAGTAGGAGATGTTAATAGTTTGTTTTACTGGGATCTAGTAGGAGATGTTAATAGTTTGTTTTACTGGGATCTAGTAGGAGATGTTAATAGTTTATTTAGCTGGGATCTAGTAGGAGATGTTAATAGTTTGTTTAGCTGGGATCTAGTAGGAGATGTTAATAGTTTGTTTAGCTGGGATCTAGTAGGAGATGTTAATAGTTTGTTTAGCTGGGATCTAGTAGGAGATGTTAATAGTTTGTTTAGCTGGGATCTAGTAGGAGATGTTAATAGTTTGTTTAGCTGGGATCTAGTAGGAGATGTTAATAGTTGGTTTAGCTGGGATCTAGTAGGTGATGTTAATGGTTTGTTTAGCTGGGATCTAGTAGGAGATGTTAATAGTTTGTTTAGCTGGGACCTAGTAGGAGATGTTAATAGTTTGTTTAGCTGGGATCTAGTAGGAGATGTTAATAGTTTGTTTTACAGGGATCTAGTAGGAGATGTTAATAGTTTGTTTAGCTGGGATCTAGTAGGAGATGTTAATAGTTTGTTTAGCTGGGATCTAGTAGGAGATGTTAATAGTTTGTTTAGCTGGGATCTAGTAGGAGATGTTTATAGTATGTTTAGCTGGGATCTAGTAGGAGATGTTAATAGTTTGTTTAGCTGGGATCTAGTAGGAGATGTTAATAGTTTGTTTAGTTGGATCTAGTAGGAGATGTTAATAGTTTGTTTAGCTGGGATCTAGTAGGAGATGTTAATAGTTTGTTCAGCTGGGATCAAGTAGGAGATGTTAATAGTTTGTTTAGCTGGGATCTAGTAGGAGATGTTAATAGTTTGTTTAGCTGGGATCTAGTAGGAGATGTTAATAGTTTGTTTTACTGGGATCTAGTAGGAGATGTTAATAGTTTGTTTAGCTGGGATCTAGTAGGAGATGTTAATAGTTTGTTTAGCTGGGATCTAGTAGGAGATGTTAATAGTTTGTTTATCTGGGATCTAGTAGTAGATGTTAATAGTTTGTTTAGCTGGGATCTAGTAGGAGATGTTAATAGTTTGTTTAGCTGGGATCTAGTAGGAGATGTTAATAGTTTGTTTAGCTGGGATCTATTAGGAGATGTTAATAGTTTGTTTAGCTGGGATCTAGTAGGAGATGTTAATAGTTTGTTTAGCTGGGATCTAGTAGGAGATGTTAATAGTTTGTTTAGTTGGATCTAGTAGGAGATGTTAATAGTTTGTTTAGCTGGGATCTAGTAGGAGATGTTAATAGTTTGTTTAGCTGGGATCTAGTAGGAGATGTTAATAGTATGTTTAGCTGGGATCTAGTAGGAGATGCTAATAGTTTGTTCAGCATGGATCTAGTAGGAGATGTTAATAGTTTGTTTAGCTGGGATCTAGTAGGAGATGTTAATAGTTTGTTTAGCTGGGATCTAGTAGGAGATGTTAATAGCTTGTTTAGCTGGGATCTAGTAGGAGATGTTAATAGTTTGTTTAGCTGGGATCTAGTTGGAGATGTTAATAGTTTGTTTAGCTGGGATCTAGTAGGAGATGTTAATAGTTTGTTTAGCTGGGATCTAGTAGGAGATGTTAATAGTTTGTTCAGCTGGGATCAAGTAGGAGATGTTAATAGTTTGTTTAGCTGGGATCTAGTAGGAGATGTTAATAGTTTGTTTAGCTGGGATCTAGTAGGAGATGTTAATAGTTTGTTTTACTGGGATCTAGTAGGAGATGTTAATAGTTTGTTTAGCTGGGATCTAGTAGGAGATGTTAATAGTTTGTTTAGCTTGGATCTAGTAGGAGATGTTAATAGTTTGTTTATCTGGGATCTAGTAGTAGATCTTAATAGTTTGTTTAGTTGGATCTAGTAGGAGATGTTAATAGTTTGTTTAGCTGGGATCTAGTTGGAGATGTTAATAGTTTGTTTAGCTGGGATCTAGTAGGAGATGTTAATAGTTTGTTTAGCTGGGGTCTTGCTGTGGAACTAAATAGTATTATTGCTGTGATCTAGTTGAGAAATAAATAATATATTTTGCTGGTATCTAGTAGGAGATGTTAATAGTTTGTTTAGCTGGGATCTAGTAGGAGATGTTAATAGTTTGTTTAGCTGGGATCTAGTAGGAGATGTTAATAGTTTGTTTAGCTGGGATATAGTAGGAGATGTTAATAGTTTGTTTAGCTGGGATCTAGTAGGAGATGTTAATAGTTTGTTTAGCTGGGATCTAGTAGGAGATGTTAATAGTTTGTTTAGCTGGGATCTAGTAGGAGATGTTAATAGTTTGTTTAGCT
Source organism: Rhaphigaster nebulosa (assembly GCA_948150685.1). NCBI lineage: Eukaryota > Metazoa > Arthropoda > Insecta > Hemiptera > Pentatomidae > Rhaphigaster > Rhaphigaster nebulosa. The sequence continues at coordinate 178,998,944 of OX411307.1, read as the reverse complement.
GGGATCTAGTAGTAGATGTTAATAGTTTGTTTAGTTGGATCTAGTAGGAGATGTTAATAGTTTGTTTAGCTGGGATCTAGTAGGAGATGTTAATAGTTTGTTTAGCTGGGATCTAGTAGGAGATGTTAATAGTTTGTTTAGCTGGGGTCTTGCTGTGGAACTAAATAGTATTATTGCTGTGATCTAGTTGAGAAATAAATAATATATTTTGCTGGTATCTAGTAGGAGATGTTAATAGTTTGTTTAGCTGGGATCTAGTAGGAGATGTTAATAGTTTGTTTAGCTGGGATCTAGTAGGAGATGTTAATAGTTTCTTTAGCTTGGATCTTGTAGGAGATGTTAATAGTTTGTTTAGCTGGGATCTAGTAGGAGATGTTAATAGTTTCTTTAGCTGGGATCTAGTAGGAGATGTTAATAGTTTGTTTAGCTGGGATCTAGTAGGAGATGTTAATAGTTTGTTTAGCTGGGATCTAGTAGGAGATGTTAATAGTTTGTTTAGCTGGGATCTAGTAGGAGATGTTAATGGTTTGTTTAGCTGGGATATAGTAGGAGATGTTAATAGTTTGTTTAGCTGGGATCTAGTAGGAGATGTTAATAGTTTGTTTAGCTGGGATCTAGTAGGAGATGTTAATAGTTTGTTTAGCTGGGATCTAGTAGGAGATGTTAATAGTTTGTTTAGCTGGGATCTAGTAGGAGATGTTAATAGTTTGTTTAGCTGGGATCTAGTAGGAGATGTTAATAGTTTGTTTAGCTGGGATCTAGTAGGAGATGTTAATAGTTTGTTTAGCTGGGATCTAGTAGGAGATGCTAATAGTTTGTTCAGCTTGGATCTTGTAGGAGATGTTAATAGTTTGTTTAGCTGGGATCTAGTAGGAGATGTTAATAGTTTCTTTAGCTGGGATCTAGTAGGAGATGTTAATAGTTTGTTTAGCTGGGATCTAGTAGGAGATGTTAATAGTTTGTTTAGCTGGGATCTAGTAGGAGATGTTAATAGTTTGTTTAGCTGGGATCTAGTAGGAGATGTTAATAGTTTGTTTAGCTGGGATCTAGTAGGAGATGTTAATAGTTTGTTTAGCTGGGATCTAGTAGGAGATGTTAATTGTTTGTTTAGCTGGGATCTAGTAGGAGATGTTAATAGTTTGTTTAGCTGGGATCTAGTAGGAGATGTTAATAGTTTGTTTAGCTGGGATCTAGTAGGAGATGTTAATAGTTTGTTTAGCTGGGATCTAGTAGGAGATGTTAATAGTTTGTTTAGCTGGGATCTAGTAGGAGATGTTAATAGTTTGTTTAGCTTGGATCTAGTAGGAGATGTAAATAGTTTGTTTAGCTGGGATCTAGTAGGAGATGTTAATAGTTTGTTTAGCTGGGATCTAGTAGGAGATGTTAATAGTTTGTTTAGCTGGGGTCTTGCTGTGGAACTAAATAGTATTATTGCTGTGATCTAGTTGAGAAATAAATAATATATTTTGCTGGTATCTAGTAGGAGATGTTAATAGTTTGTTTAGCTGGGATCTAGTAGGAGATGTTAATAGTTTGTTTAGCTGGGATCTAGTAGGAGATGTTAATAGTTTTTTAGCTGGGATATAGTAGGAGATGTTAATAGTTTGTTTAGCTGGGATCTAGTAGGAGATGTTAATAGTTTGTTTAGCTGGGATCTAGTAGGAGATGTTAATAGTTTGTTTAGCTGGGATCTAGTAGGAGATGTTAATAGTTTGTTTTACTGGGATCTAGTAGGAGATGTAAATAGTTTGTTTAGCTGGGATCTAGTAGGAGATGTTAATAGTTTATTTAGCTGGGATCTAGTAGGAGATGTTAATAGTTTGTTTTACAGGGATCTAGTAGGAGATGTTAATAGTTTGTTTTACTGGGATCTAGTAGGAGATGTTAATAGTTTGTTTTACAGGGATCTAGTAGGAGATGTTAATAGTTTGTTTTACTGGGATCTAGTAGGAGATGTTAATAGTTTGTTTTACTGGGATCTAGTAGGAGATGTTAATAGTTTATTTAGCTGGGATCTAGTAGGAGATGTTAATAGTTTGTTTAGCTGGGATCTAGTAGGAGATGTTAATAGTTTGTTTAGCTGGGATCTAGTAGGAGATGTTAATAGTTTGTTTAGCTGGGATCTAGTAGGAGATGTTAATAGTTTGTTTAGCTGGGATCTAGTAGGAGATGTTAATAGTTTGTTTAGCTGGGATCTAGTAGGAGATGTTAATAGTTGGTTTAGCTGGGATCTAGTAGGTGATGTTAATGGTTTGTTTAGCTGGGATCTAGTAGGAGATGTTAATAGTTTGTTTAGCTGGGACCTAGTAGGAGATGTTAATAGTTTGTTTAGCTGGGATCTAGTAGGAGATGTTAATAGTTTGTTTAGCTGGGATCTAGTAGGAGATGTTAATAGTTTGTTTAGCTGGGATCTAGTAGGAGATGTTAATAGTTTGTTTAGCTGGGATCTAGTAGGAGATGTTAATAGTTTGTTTAGCTGGGATCTAGTAGGAGATGTTTATAGTATGTTTAGCTGGGATCTAGTAGGAGATGTTAATAGTTTGTTTAGCTGGGATCTAGTAGGAGATGTTAATAGTTTGTTTAGTTGGATCTAGTAGGAGATGTTAATAGTTTGTATAGCTGGGATCTAGTAGGAGATGTTAATAGTTTGTTCAGCTGGGATCAAGTAGGAGATGTTAATAGTTTGTTTAGCTGGGATCTAGTAGGAGATGTTAATAGTTTGTTTAGCTGGGATCTAGTAGGAGATGTTAATAGTTTGTTTTACTGGGATCTAGTAGGAGATGTTAATAGTTTGTTTAGCTGGGATCTAGTAGGAGATGTTAATAGTTTGTTTAGCTGGGATCTAGTAGGAGATGTTAATAGTTTGTTTATCTGGGATCTAGTAGTAGATGTTAATAGTTTGTTTAGTTGGATCTTGTAGGAGATGTTAATAGTTTGTTTAGCAGGGATCTAGTAGGAGATGTTAATAGTTTGTTTAGCTGGGATCTAGTAGGAGATGTTAATAGTTTGTTTAGCTGGGATCTAGTAGGAGATGTTAATAGTTTGTTTAGCTGGGATCTAGTAGGAGATGTTAATAGTTTGTTTAGCTGGGATCTAGTAGGAGATGTTAATAGTTTGTTTAGCTGGGATCTAGTAGGAGATGTTAATAGTTTGTTTAGTTGGATCTAGTAGGAGATGTTAATAGTTTGTTTAGCTGGGATCTAGTAGGAGATGTTAATAGTTTGTTTAGCTGGGATCTAGTAGGAGATGTTAATAGTTTGTTTAGCTGGGATATAGTAGGAGATGTTAATAGTTTGTTTAGCTGGGATCTAGTAGGAGATGTTAATAGTTTGTTTAGCTGGGATCTAGTAGGAGATGTTAATAGTTTGTTTAGCTGGGATCTAGTAGGAGATGTTAATAGTTTGTTTATCTGGGATCTAGTAGGAGATGTTAATAGTTTGTTTAGCTGGGATCTAGTAGGAGATGTTAATAGTTTGTTTAGCTGGGATCTAGTAGGAGATGTTAATAGTTTGTTTAGCTGGGATCTAGTAGGAGATGTTAATTGTTTGTTTTACTGGGATCTAGTAGGAGATGTAAATAGTTTGTTTAGCTGGGATCTAGTAGGAGATGTTAATAGTTTATTTAGCTGGGATCTAGTAGGAGATGTTAATAGTTTGTTTTACTGGGATCTAGTAGGAGATGTTAATAGTTTGTTTTACTGGGATCTAGTAGGAGATGTTAATAGTTTGTTTAGCTGGGATCTAGTAGGAGATGTTAATAGTTTGTTTTACTGGGATGTAGTAGGAGATGTTAATAGTTTGTTTAGCTGGGATCTAGTAGGAAATGTTAATAGTTTGTTTAGCTGGGATCTAGTAGGAGATGTTAATAGTTTGTTTAGCTGGGATCTAGTAGGAGATGTTAATAGTTTGTTTAGCTGGGATCAAGTAGGAGATGTTAATAGTTTGTTTAGCTGGGATCTAGTAGGAGATGTTAATAGTTTGTTTAGCTGGGATCTAGTAGGTGATCTTAATAGTTTGTTTAGCTGGGATCTAGTAGGAGATGTTAATAGTTTGTTTAGCTGGGACCTAGTAGGAGATGTTAATAGTTTGTTTAGCTGGGATCTAGTAGGAGATGTTAATAGTTTGTTTAGCTGGGATCTAGTAGGAGATGTTAATAGTTTGTTTAGCTGGGATCTAGTAGGAGATGTTAATAGTTTGTTTAGCTGGGATCTAGTAGGAGATGTTAATAGTTTGTTTAGCTGGGATCTAGTAGGAGATGTTAATAGTTTGTTTAGCTGGGATCTAGTAGGAGATGTTAATAGTTTGTTTAGCTGGGATCTAGTAGGAGATGTTAATAGTTTGTTTAGCTGGGATCTAGTAGGAGATGTTAATAGTTTGTTTAGTTGGATCTAGTAGGAGATGTTAATAGTTTGTTTAGCTGGGATCTAGTAGGAGATGTTAATAGTTTGTTTAGCTGGGATCTAGTAGGAGATGTTAATAGTTTGTTTAGCTGGGATCTAGTAGGAGATGCTAATAGTTTGTTCAGCTTGGATCTAGTAGGAGATGTTAATAGTTTGTTTAGCTGGGATCTAGTAGGAGATGTTAATAGTTTGTTTAGCTGGGATCTAGTAGGAGATGTTAATAGCTTGTTTAGCTGGGATCTAGTAGGAGATGTTAATAGTTTGTTTAGCTGGGATCTAGTAGGAGATGTTAATAGTTTGTTTAGCTGGGATCTAGTAGGAGATGTTAATAGTTTGTTTAGCTGGGATCTAGTAGGAGATGTTAATAGTTTGTTTACCTGGGATATAGTAGGAGATGTTAATAATTTGTTTAGCTGGGATCTAGTAGGAGATGTTAATAGTTTGTTTAGCTGGGATCTAGTAGGAGATGTTAATAGTTTGTTTTACTGGGATCTAGTAGGAGATGTTAAAAGTTTGTTTAGCTGGGATCGAGTAGGAGATGTTAATTGTTTGTTTAACTGGGATCTAGTAGGAGATGTTAATTGTTTGTTTAACTGGGATCTAGTAGGAGATGTTAATAGTTTGTTTATCTGGGATCTAGTAGGAGATGTTAATAGTTTGTTTAGCTGGGATCTAGTAGGAGATGTTAATAGTTTGTTTAGCTGGGATCTAGTAGGAGATGTTAATAGTTTGTTTAGCTGGGATCTAGTAGGAGATGTTAATTGTTTGTTTTACTGGGATCTAGTAGGAGATGTAAATAGTTTGTTTAGCTGGGATCTAGTAGGAGATGTTAATAGTTTATTTAGCTGGGATCTAGTAGGAGATGTTAATAGTTTGTTTAGCTGGGATCTAGTAGGAGATGTTAATAGTTTGTTTAGCTGGGATCTAGTAGGAGATGTTAATAGTTTGTTTAGCTGGGATCTAGTAGGAGATGTTAATTGTTTGTTTAGCTGGGATCTAGTAGGAGATGTTAATAGTTTGTTTAGCTGGGATCTAGTAGGAGATGTTAATAGTTTGTATAGCTGGGATCTAGTAGGAGATGTTAATAGTTTGTTTTACTGGGATGTAGTAGGAGATGTTAATAGTTTGTTTAGCTGGGATCTAGTAGGAGATGTTAATAGTTTGTTTAGCTGGGATCTAGTAGGAGATGTTAATAGTTTGTTTTACTGGGATGTAGTAGGAGATGTTAATAGTTTGTTTAGCTGGGATCTAGTAGGAAATGTTAATAGTTTGTTTAGCTGGGATCTAGTAGGAGATGTTAATAGTTTGTTTAGCTGGGATCTAGTAGGAGATGTTAATAGTTTGTTTAGCTGGGATCTAGTAGGAGATGTTAATAGTTTGTTTAGCTGGGATCTAGTAGGAGATGTTAATAGTTTGTTTAGCTGGGATCTAGTAGGTGATGATAATGGTTTGTTTAGCTGGGATCTAGTAGGAGATGTTAATAGTTTGTTTAGCTGGGACCTAGTAGGAGATGTTAATAGTTTGTTTAGCTGGGATCTAGTAGGAGATGTTAATAGTTTGTTTTACAGGGATCTAGTAGGAGATGTTAATAGTTTGTTTTACTGGGATCTAGTAGGAGATGTTAATAGTTTGTTTAGCTGGGATCTAGTAGGAGATGTTAATAGTTTGTTTTACTGGGATGTAGTAGGAGATGTTAATAGTTTGTTTAGCTGGGATCTAGTAGGAAATGTTAATAGTTTGTTTAGCTGGGATCTAGTAGGAGATGTTAATAGTTTGTTTAGCTGGGATCTAGTAGGAGATGTTAATAGTTTGTTTAGCTGGGATCTAGTAGGAGATGTTAATAGTTTGTTTTACTGGGATCTAGTAGGAGATGTAAATAGTTTGTTTAGCTGGGATCTAGTAGGAGATGTTAATAGTTTATTTAGCTGGGATCTAGTAGGAGATGTTAATAGTTTGTTTTACAGGGATCTAGTAGGAGATGTTAATAGTTTGTTTTACTGGGATCTAGTAGGAGATGTTAATAGTTTGTTTTACAGGGATCTAGTAGGAGATGTTAATAGTTTGTTTTACTGGGATCTAGTAGGAGATGTTAATAGTTTGTTTTACTGGGATCTAGTAGGAGATGTTAATAGTTTGTTTAGCTGGGATCTAGTAGGAGATGTTAATAGTTTGTTTAGCTGGGATCTAGTAGGAGATGTTAATTGTTTGTTTTACTGGGATCTAGTAGGAGATGTAAATAGTTTGTTTAGCTGGGATCTAGTAGGAGATGTTAATAGTTTATTTAGCTGGGATCTAGTAGGAGATGTTAATAGTTTGTTTAGTTGGATCTAGTAGGAGATGTTAATAGTTTGTTTAGCTGGGATCTAGTAGGAGATGTTAATAGTTTGTTTAGCTGGGATCTAGTAGGAGATGTTAATAGTTTGTTTAGCTGGGATCTAGTAGGAGATGCTAATAGTTTGTTCAGCTTGGATCTAGTAGGAGATGTTAATAGTTTGTTTAGCTGGGATCTAGTAGGAGATGTTAATAGTTTGTTTAGCTGGGATCTAGTAGGAGATGTTAATAGCTTGTTTAGCTGGGATCTAGTAGGAGATGTTAATAGTTTGTTTAGCTGGGATCTAGTAGGAGATGTTAATAGTTTGTTTAGCTGGGATCTAGTAGGAGATGTTAATAGTTTGTTTAGCTGGGATCTAGTAGGAGATGTTAATAGTTTGTTTACCTGGGATATAGTAGGAGATGTTAATAATTTGTTTAGCTGGGATCTAGTAGGAGATGTTAATAGTTTGTTTAGCTGGGATCTAGTAGGAGATGTTAATAGTTTGTTTTACTGGGATCTAGTAGGAGATGTTAAAAGTTTGTTTAGCTGGGATCGAGTAGGAGATGTTAATTGTTTGTTTAACTGGGATCTAGTAGGAGATGTTAATTGTTTGTTTAACTGGGATCTAGTAGGAGATGTTAATAGTTTGTTTATCTGGGATCTAGTAGGAGATGTTAATAGTTTGTTTAGCTGGGATCTAGTAGGAGATGTTAATAGTTTGTTTAGCTGGGATCTAGTAGGAGATGTTAATAGTTTGTTTAGCTGGGATCTAGTAGGAGATGTTAATTGTTTGTTTTACTGGGATCTAGTAGGAGATGTAAATAGTTTGTTTAGCTGGGATCTAGTAGGAGATGTTAATAGTTTATTTAGCTGGGATCTAGTAGGAGATGTTAATAGTTTGTTTAGCTGGGATCTAGTAGGAGATGTTAATAGTTTGTTTAGCTGGGATCTAGTAGGAGATGTTAATAGTTTGTTTAGCTGGGATCTAGTAGGAGATGTTAATTGTTTGTTTAGCTGGGATCTAGTAGGAGATGTTAATAGTTTGTTTAGCTGGGATCTAGTAGGAGATGTTAATAGTTTGTATAGCTGGGATCTAGTAGGAGATGTTAATAGTTTGTTTTACTGGGATGTAGTAGGAGATGTTAATAGTTTGTTTAGCTGGGATCTAGTAGGAGATGTTAATAGTTTGTTTAGCTGGGATCTAGTAGGAGATGTTAATAGTTTGTTTTACTGGGATGTAGTAGGAGATGTTAATAGTTTGTTTAGCTGGGATCTAGTAGGAAATGTTAATAGTTTGTTTAGCTGGGATCTAGTAGGAGATGTTAATAGTTTGTTTAGCTGGGATCTAGTAGGAGATGTTAATAGTTTGTTTAGCTGGGATCTAGTAGGAGATGTTAATAGTTTGTTTAGCTGGGATCTAGTAGGAGATGTTAATAGTTTGTTTAGCTGGGATCTAGTAGGTGATGATAATGGTTTGTTTAGCTGGGATCTAGTAGGAGATGTTAATAGTTTGTTTAGCTGGGACCTAGTAGGAGATGTTAATAGTTTGTTTAGCTGGGATCTAGTAGGAGATGTTAATAGTTTGTTTTACAGGGATCTAGTAGGAGATGTTAATAGTTTGTTTTACTGGGATCTAGTAGGAGATGTTAATAGTTTGTTTAGCTGGGATCTAGTAGGAGATGTTAATAGTTTGTTTTACTGGGATGTAGTAGGAGATGTTAATAGTTTGTTTAGCTGGGATCTAGTAGGAAATGTTAATAGTTTGTTTAGCTGGGATCTAGTAGGAGATGTTAATAGTTTGTTTAGCTGGGATCTAGTAGGAGATGTTAATAGTTTGTTTAGCTGGGATCTAGTAGGAGATGTTAATAGTTTGTTTTACTGGGATCTAGTAGGAGATGTAAATAGTTTGTTTAGCTGGGATCTAGTAGGAGATGTTAATAGTTTATTTAGCTGGGATCTAGTAGGAGATGTTAATAGTTTGTTTTACAGGGATCTAGTAGGAGATGTTAATAGTTTGTTTTACTGGGATCTAGTAGGAGATGTTAATAGTTTGTTTTACAGGGATCTAGTAGGAGATGTTAATAGTTTGTTTTACTGGGATCTAGTAGGAGATGTTAATAGTTTGTTTTACTGGGATCTAGTAGGAGATGTTAATAGTTTGTTTAGCTGGGATCTAGTAGGAGATGTTAATAGTTTGTTTAGCTGGGATCTAGTAGGAGATGTTAATAGTTTGTTTAGCTGGGATCTAGTAGGAGATGTTAATTGTTTGTTTTACTGGGATCTAGTAGGAGATGTAAATAGTTTGTTTAGCTGGGATCTAGTAGGAGATGTTAATAGTTTATTTAGCTGGGATCTAGTAGGAGATGTTAATAGTTTGTTTAGTTGGATCTAGTAGGAGATGTTAATAGTTTGTTTAGCTGGGATCTAGTAGGAGATGTTAATAGTTTGTTTAGCTGGGATCTAGTAGGAGATGTTAATAGTTTGTTTAGCTGGGATCTAGTAGGAGATGCTAATAGTTTGTTCAGCTTGGATCTAGTAGGAGATGTTAATAGTTTGTTTAGCTGGGATCTAGTAGGAGATGTTAATAGTTTGTTTAGCTGGGATCTAGTAGGAGATGTTAATAGCTTGTTTAGCTGGGATCTAGTAGGAGATGTTAATAGTTTGTTTAGCTGGGATCTAGTAGGAGATGTTAATAGTTTGTTTAGCTGGGATCTAGTAGGAGATGTTAATAGTTTGTTTAGCTGGGATCTAGTAGGAGATGTTAATAGTTTGTTTAGCTGGGATATAGTAGGAGATGTTAATAATTTGTTTAGCTGGGATCTAGTAGGAGATGTTAATAGTTTGTTTAGCTGGGATCTAGTAGGTGATGTAAATAGTTTGTTTTACTGGGATCTAGTAGGAGATGTTAAAAGTTTGTTTAGCTGGGATCTAGTAGGAGATGTTAATTGTTTGTTTAACTGGGATCTAGTAGGAGATGTTAATTGTTTGTTTAACTGGGATCTAGTAGGAGATGTTAATAGTTTGTTTATCTGGGATCTAGTAGGAGATGTTAATAGTTTGTTTAGCTGGGATCTAGTAGGAGATGTTAATAGTTTGTTTAGCTGGGATCTAGTAGGAGATGTTAATAGTTTGTTTAGCTGGGATCTAGTAGGAGATGTTAATTGTTTGTTTTACTGGGATCTAGTAGGAGATGTAAATAGTTTGTTTAGCTGGGATCTAGTAGGAGATGTTAATAGTTTATTTAGCTGGGATCTAGTAGGAGATGTTAATAGTTTGTTTAGCTGGGATCTAGTAGGAGATGTTAATAGTTTGTTTAGCTGGGATCTAGTAGGAGATGTTAATAGTTTGTTTAGCTGGGATCTAGTAGGAGATGTTAATTGTTTGTTTAGCTGGGATCTAGTAGGAGATGTTAATAGTTTGTTTAGCTGGGATCTAGTAGGAGATGTTAATAGTTTGTTTAGCTGGGATCTAGTAGGAGATGTTAATAGTTTGTTTTACTGGGATGTAGTAGGAGATGTTAATAGTTTGTTTAGCTGGGATCTAGTAGGAGATGTTAATAGTTTGTTTAGCTGGGATCTAGTAGGAGATGTTAATAGTTTGTTTTACTGGGATGTAGTAGGAGATGTTAATAGTTTGTTTAGCTGGGATCTAGTAGGAAATGTTAATAGTTTGTTTAGCTGGGATCTAGTAGGAGATGTTAATAGTTTGTTTAGCTGGGATCTAGTAGGAGATGTTAATAGTTTGTTTAGCTGGGATCTAGTAGGAGATGTTAATAGTTTGTTTAGCTGGGATCTAGTAGGAGATGTTAATAGTTTGTTTAGCTGGGATCTAGTAGGTGATGTTAATGGTTTGTTTAGCTGGGATCTAGTAGGAGATGTTAATAGTTTGTTTAGCTGGGATCTAGTAGGAGATGTTAATAGTTTGTTTTACAGGGATCTAGTAGGAGATGTTAATAGTTTGTTTTACTGGGATCTAGTAGGAGATGTTAATAGTTTGTTTAGCTGGGATCTAGTAGGAGATGTTAATAGTTTGTTTTACTGGGATGTAGTAGGAGATGTTAATAGTTTGTTTAGCTGGGATCTAGTAGGAAATGTTAATAGTTTGTTTAGCTGGGATCTAGTAGGAGATGTTAATAGTTTGTTTAGCTGGGATCTAGTAGGAGATGTTAATAGTTTGTTTAGCTGGGATCAAGTAGGAGATGTTAATAGTTTGTTTAGCTGGGATCTAGTAGGAGATGTTAATAGTTTGTTTAGCTGGGATCTAGTAGGTGATCTTAATAGTTTGTTTAGCTGGGATCTAGTAGGAGATGTTAATAGTTTGTTTAGCTGGGATCTAGTAGGAGATGTTAATAGTTTGTTTAGCTGGAATCTAGTAGGAGATGTTAATTGTTTGTTTTACTGGGATCTAGTAGGAGATGTAAATAGTTTGTTTAGCTGGGATCTAGTAGGAGATGTTAATAGTTTATTTAGCTGGGATCTAGTAGGAGATGTTAATAGTTTGTTTTACAGGGATCTAGTTGGAGATGTTAATAGTTTGTTTTACTGGGATCTAGTAGGAGATGTTAATAGTTTGTTTAGCTGGGATCTAGTAGGAGATGTTAATAGTTTGTTTTACTGGGATGTAGTAGGAGATGTTAATAGTTTGTTTAGCTGGGATCTAGTAGGAAATGTTAATAGTTTGTTTAGCTGGGATCTAGTAGGAGATGTTAATAGTTTGTTTAGCTGGGATCAAGTAGGAGATGTTAATAGTTTGTTTAGCTGGGATCTAGTAGGAGATGTTAATAGTTTGTTTAGCTGGGATCTAGTAGGTGATCTTAATAGTTTGTTTAGCTGGGATCTAGTAGGAGATGTTAATAGTTTGTTTAGCTGGGACCTAGTAGGAGATGTTAATAGTTTGTTTAGCTGGGATCTAGTAGGAGATGTTAATAGTTTGTTTAGCTGGGATCTAGTAGGAGATGTTAATTGTTTGTTTAGCTGGGATCTAGTAGGAGATGTTAATAGTTTGTTTAGCTGGGATCTAGTAGGAGATGTTAATAGTTTGTTTAGCTGGGATCTAGTAGGAGATGTTAATAGTTTGTTTAGCTGGGATCTAGTAGGAGATGTTAATAGTTTGTTTAGCTGGGATCTAGTAGGAGATGTTAATAGTTTGTTTAGCTGGGATCTAGTAGGAGATGTTAATAGTTTGTTTAGCTGGGATCTAGTAGGAGATGTTAATAGTTTGTTTAGCTGGGGTCTTGCTGTGGAACTAAATAGTATTATTGCTGTGATCTAGTTGAGAAATAAATAATATATTTTGCTGGGATCTAGTAGGAGATGTTAATAGTTTGTTTTGCTGGGATCTTGCTTTGGAACTAAATAGTATTATTGCTGTGATCTAGTTGAGAAATAAATAATATGTTTTGCTGGGATCTAGTAGGAGATGCTAATAGTTTGTTTAGCTGGGATCAAGTAGGAGATGTTAATAGTTTGTTTAGCTGGGATCTAGTAGGAGATGTTAATAGTTTGTTTAGCTGGGATCTAGTAGGAGATGTTAATAGTTTGTTTAGCTGGGATCTAGTAGGAGATGTTAATAGTTTGTTTAGCTGGGATCTAGTAGGAGATGTTAATAGTTTGTTTTTCTGGCATCTAGTAGGAGATGTTAATAGTTTGTTTAGCTGGGATCTAGTAGGAGATGTTAATAGTTTGTTTTACTGGGATGTAGTAGGAGATGTTAATAGTTTGTTTAGCTGGGATCTAGTAGGAAATGTTAATAGTTTGTTTAGCTGGGATCTAGTAGGAGATGTTAATAGTTTGTTTAGCTGGGATCTAGTAGGAGATGTTAATAGTTTGTTTAGCTGGGATCAAGTAGGAGATGTTAATAGTTTGTTTAGCTGGGATCTAGTAGGAGATGTTAATAGTTTGTTTAGCTGGGATCTAGTAGGTGATGTTAATAGTTTGTTTAGCTGGGATCTAGTAGGAGATGAAAATAGTTTGTTTAGCTGGGACCTAGTAGGAGATGTTAATAGTTTGTTTAGCTGGGATCTAGTAGGAGATGTTAATAGTTTGTTTAGCTGGGATCTAGTAGGAGATGTTAATAGTTTGTTTAGCTGGGATCTAGTAGGAGATGTTAATAGTTTGTTTAGCTGGGATCTAGTAGGAGATGTTAATAGTTTGTTTAGCTGGGATCTAGTAGGAGATGTTAATAGTTTGTTTAGCTGGGATCTATTAGGAGATGTTAATAGTTTGTTTAGCTGGGATCTAGTAGGAGATGTTAATAGTTTGTTTAGCTGGGATCTAGTAGGAGATGTTAATAGTTTGTTTAGTTGGATCTAGTAGGAGATGTTAATAGTTTGTTTAGCTGGGATCTAGTAGGAGATGTTAATAGTTTGTTTAGCTGGGATCTAGTAGGAGATGTTAATAGTATGTTTAGCTGGGATCTAGTAGGAGATGCTAATAGTTTGTTCAGCTTGGATCTAGTAGGAGATGTTAATAGTTTGTTTAGCTGGGATCTAGTAGGAGATGTTAATAGTTTGTTTAGCTGGGATCTAGTAGGAGATGTTAATAGCTTGTTTAGCTGGGATCTAGTAGGAGATGTTAATAGTTTGTTTAGCTGGGATCTAGTAGGAGATGTTAATAGTTTGTTTAGCTGGGATCTAGTAGGAGATGTTAATAGTTTGTTTAGCTGGGATCTAGTAGGAGATGTTAATAGTTTGTTTAGCTGGGATCTAGTTGGAGATGTTAATAGTTTGTTTAGCTGGGATCTAGTAGGAGATGTTAATAGTTTGTTTAGCTGGGATCTAGTAGGAGATGTTAATAGTTTGTTCAGCTGGGATCAAGTAGGAGATGTTAATAGTTTGTTTAGCTGGGATCTAGTAGGAGATGTTAATAGTTTGTTTAGCTGGGATCTAGTAGGAGATGTTAAAAGTTTGTTTTACTGGGATCTAGTAGGAGATGTTAATAGTTTGTTTAGCTGGGATCTAGTAGGAGATGTTAATAGTTTGTTTAGCTTGGATCTAGTAGGAGATGTTAATAGTTTGTTTAGTTGGATCTAGTAGGAGATGTTAATAGTTTGTTTAGCTGGGATCTAGTAGGAGATGTTAATAGTTTGTTTAGCTGGGATCTAGTAGGAGATGTTAATAGTTTGTTTAGCTGGGATCTAGTAGGAGATGTTAATAGTTTGTTTTACTGGGATCTAGTAGGAGATGTTAAAAGTTTGTTTAGCTGGGATCGAGTAGGAGATGTTAATTGTTTGTTTAACTGGGATCTAGTAGGAGATGTTAATTGTTTGTTTAACTGGGATCTAGTAGGAGATGTTAATAGTTTGTTTATCTGGGATCTAGTAGGAGATGTTAATAGTTTGTTTAGCTGGGATCTAGTAGGAGATGTTAATAGTTTGTTTAGCTGGGATCTAGTAGGAGATGTTAATAGTTTGTTTAGCTGGGATCTAGTAGGAGATGTTAATTGTTTGTTTTACTGGGATCTAGTAGGAGATGTAAATAGTTTGTTTAGCTGGGATCTAGTAGGAGATGTTAATAGTTTATTTAGCTGGGATCTAGTAGGAGATGTTAATAGTTTGTTTAGCTGGGATCTAGTAGGAGATGTTAATAGTTTGTTTAGCTGGGATCTAGTAGGAGATGTTAATAGTTTGTTTAGCTGGGATCTAGTAGGAGATGTTAATTGTTTGTTTAGCTGGGATCTAGTAGGAGATGTTAATAGTTTGTTTAGCTGGGATCTAGTAGGAGATGTTAATAGTTTGTATAGCTGGGATCTAGTAGGAGATGTTAATAGTTTGTTTTACTGGGATGTAGTAGGAGATGTTAATAGTTTGTTTAGCTGGGATCTAGTAGGAGATGTTAATAGTTTGTTTAGCTGGGATCTAGTAGGAGATGTTAATAGTTTGTTTTACTGGGATGTAGTAGGAGATGTTAATAGTTTGTTTAGCTGGGATCTAGTAGGAAATGTTAATAGTTTGTTTAGCTGGGATCTAGTAGGAGATGTTAATAGTTTGTTTAGCTGGGATCTAGTAGGAGATGTTAATAGTTTGTTTAGCTGGGATCTAGTAGGAGATGTTAATAGTTTGTTTAGCTGGGATCTAGTAGGAGATGTTAATAGTTTGTTTAGCTGGGATCTAGTAGGTGATGATAATGGTTTGTTTAGCTGGGATCTAGTAGGAGATGTTAATAGTTTGTTTAGCTGGGACCTAGTAGGAGATGTTAATAGTTTGTTTAGCTGGGATCTAGTAGGAGATGTTAATAGTTTGTTTTACAGGGATCTAGTAGGAGATGTTAATAGTTTGTTTTACTGGGATCTAGTAGGAGATGTTAATAGTTTGTTTAGCTGGGATCTAGTAGGAGATGTTAATAGTTTGTTTTACTGGGATGTAGTAGGAGATGTTAATAGTTTGTTTAGCTGGGATCTAGTAGGAAATGTTAATAGTTTGTTTAGCTGGGATCTAGTAGGAGATGTTAATAGTTTGTTTAGCTGGGATCTAGTAGGAGATGTTAATAGTTTGTTTAGCTGGGATCTAGTAGGAGATGTTAATAGTTTGTTTTACTGGGATCTAGTAGGAGATGTAAATAGTTTGTTTAGCTGGGATCTAGTAGGAGATGTTAATAGTTTATTTAGCTGGGATCTAGTAGGAGATGTTAATAGTTTGTTTTACAGGGATCTAGTAGGAGATGTTAATAGTTTGTTTTACTGGGATCTAGTAGGAGATGTTAATAGTTTGTTTTACAGGGATCTAGTAGGAGATGTTAATAGTTTGTTTTACTGGGATCTAGTAGGAGATGTTAATAGTTTGTTTTACTGGGATCTAGTAGGAGATGTTAATAGTTTGTTTAGCTGGGATCTAGTAGGAGATGTTAATAGTTTGTTTAGCTGGGATCTAGTAGGAGATGTTAATAGTTTGTTTAGCTGGGATCTAGTAGGAGATGTTAATTGTTTGTTTTACTGGGATCTAGTAGGAGATGTAAATAGTTTGTTTAGCTGGGATCTAGTAGGAGATGTTAATAGTTTATTTAGCTGGGATCTAGTAGGAGATGTTAATAGTTTGTTTAGTTGGATCTAGTAGGAGATGTTAATAGTTTGTTTAGCTGGGATCTAGTAGGAGATGTTAATAGTTTGTTTAGCTGGGATCTAGTAGGAGATGTTAATAGTTTGTTTAGCTGGGATCTAGTAGGAGATGCTAATAGTTTGTTCAGCTTGGATCTAGTAGGAGATGTTAATAGTTTGTTTAGCTGGGATCTAGTAGGAGATGTTAATAGTTTGTTTAGCTGGGATCTAGTAGGAGATGTTAATAGCTTGTTTAGCTGGGATCTAGTAGGAGATGTTAATAGTTTGTTTAGCTGGGATCTAGTAGGAGATGTTAATAGTTTGTTTAGCTGGGATCTAGTAGGAGATGTTAATAGTTTGTTTAGCTGGGATCTAGTAGGAGATGTTAATAGTTTGTTTAGCTGGGATATAGTAGGAGATGTTAATAATTTGTTTAGCTGGGATCTAGTAGGAGATGTTAATAGTTTGTTTAGCTGGGATCTAGTAGGTGATGTAAATAGTTTGTTTTACTGGGATCTAGTAGGAGATGTTAAAAGTTTGTTTAGCTGGGATCTAGTAGGAGATGTTAATTGTTTGTTTAACTGGGATCTAGTAGGAGATGTTAATTGTTTGTTTAACTGGGATCTAGTAGGAGATGTTAATAGTTTGTTTATCTGGGATCTAGTAGGAGATGTTAATAGTTTGTTTAGCTGGGATCTAGTAGGAGATGTTAATAGTTTGTTTAGCTGGGATCTAGTAGGAGATGTTAATAGTTTGTTTAGCTGGGATCTAGTAGGAGATGTTAATTGTTTGTTTTACTGGGATCTAGTAGGAGATGTAAATAGTTTGTTTAGCTGGGATCTAGTAGGAGATGTTAATAGTTTATTTAGCTGGGATCTAGTAGGAGATGTTAATAGTTTGTTTAGCTGGGATCTAGTAGGAGATGTTAATAGTTTGTTTAGCTGGGATCTAGTAGGAGATGTTAATAGTTTGTTTAGCTGGGATCTAGTAGGAGATGTTAATTGTTTGTTTAGCTGGGATCTAGTAGGAGATGTTAATAGTTTGTTTAGCTGGGATCTAGTAGGAGATGTTAATAGTTTGTTTAGCTGGGATCTAGTAGGAGATGTTAATAGTTTGTTTTACTGGGATGTAGTAGGAGATGTTAATAGTTTGTTTAGCTGGGATCTAGTAGGAGATGTTAATAGTTTGTTTAGCTGGGATCTAGTAGGAGATGTTAATAGTTTGTTTTACTGGGATGTAGTAGGAGATGTTAATAGTTTGTTTAGCTGGGATCTAGTAGGAAATGTTAATAGTTTGTTTAGCTGGGATCTAGTAGGAGATGTTAATAGTTTGTTTAGCTGGGATCTAGTAGGAGATGTTAATAGTTTGTTTAGCTGGGATCTAGTAGGAGATGTTAATAGTTTGTTTAGCTGGGATCTAGTAGGAGATGTTAATAGTTTGTTTAGCTGGGATCTAGTAGGTGATGTTAATGGTTTGTTTAGCTGGGATCTAGTAGGAGATGTTAATAGTTTGTTTAGCTGGGACCTAGTAGGAGATGTTAATAGTTTGTTTAGCTGGGATCTAGTAGGAGATGTTAATAGTTTGTTTTACAGGGATCTAGTAGGAGATGTTAATAGTTTGTTTTACTGGGATCTAGTAGGAGATGTTAATAGTTTGTTTAGCTGGGATCTAGTAGGAGATGTTAATAGTTTGTTTTACTGGGATGTAGTAGGAGATGTTAATAGTTTGTTTAGCTGGGATCTAGTAGGAAATGTTAATAGTTTGTTTAGCTGGGATCTAGTAGGAGATGTTAATAGTTTGTTTAGCTGGGATCTAGTAGGAGATGTTAATAGTTTGTTTAGCTGGGATCAAGTAGGAGATGTTAATAGTTTGTTTAGCTGGGATCTAGTAGGAGATGTTAATAGTTTGTTTAGCTGGGATCTAGTAGGTGATCTTAATAGTTTGTTTAGCTGGGATCTAGTAGGAGATGTTAATAGTTTGTTTAGCTGGGATCTAGTAGGAGATGTTAATAGTTTGTTTAGCTGGAATCTAGTAGGAGATGTTAATTGTTTGTTTTACTGGGATCTAGTAGGAGATGTAAATAGTTTGTTTAGCTGGGATCTAGTAGGAGATGTTAATAGTTTATTTAGCTGGGATCTAGTAGGAGATGTTAATAGTTTGTTTTACAGGGATCTAGTTGGAGATGTTAATAGTTTGTTTTACTGGGATCTAGTAGGAGATGTTAATAGTTTGTTTAGCTGGGATCTAGTAGGAGATGTTAATAGTTTGTTTTACTGGGATGTAGTAGGAGATGTTAATAGTTTGTTTAGCTGGGATCTAGTAGGAAATGTTAATAGTTTGTTTAGCTGGGATCTAGTAGGAGATGTTAATAGTTTGTTTAGCTGGGATCAAGTAGGAGATGTTAATAGTTTGTTTAGCTGGGATCTAGTAGGAGATGTTAATAGTTTGTTTAGCTGGGATCTAGTAGGTGATCTTAATAGTTTGTTTAGCTGGGATCTAGTAGGAGATGTTAATAGTTTGTTTAGCTGGGACCTAGTAGGAGATGTTAATAGTTTGTTTAGCTGGGATCTAGTAGGAGATGTTAATAGTTTGTTTAGCTGGGATCTAGTAGGAGATGTTAATTGTTTGTTTAGCTGGGATCTAGTAGGAGATGTTAATAGTTTGTTTAGCTGGGATCTAGTAGGAGATGTTAATAGTTTGTTTAGCTGGGATCTAGTAGGAGATGTTAATAGTTTGTTTAGCTGGGATCTAGTAGGAGATGTTAATAGTTTGTTTAGCTGGGATCTAGTAGGAGATGTTAATAGTTTGTTTAGCTGGGATCTAGTAGGAGATGTTAATAGTTTGTTTAGCTGGGATCTAGTAGGAGATGTTAATAGTTTGTTTAGCTGGGGTCTTGCTGTGGAACTAAATAGTATTATTGCTGTGATCTAGTTGAGAAATAAATAATATATTTTGCTGGGATCTAGTAGGAGATGTTAATAGTTTGTTTTGCTGGGATCTTGCTTTGGAACTAAATAGTATTATTGCTGTGATCTAGTTGAGAAATAAATAATATGTTTTGCTGGGATCTAGTAGGAGATGCTAATAGTTTGTTTAGCTGGGATCAAGTAGGAGATGTTAATAGTTTGTTTAGCTGGGATCTAGTAGGAGATGTTAATAGTTTGTTTAGCTGGGATCTAGTAGGAGATGTTAATAGTTTGTTTAGCTGGGATCTAGTAGGAGATGTTAATAGTTTGTTTAGCTGGGATCTAGTAGGAGATGTTAATAGTTTGTTTTTCTGGCATCTAGTAGGAGATGTTAATAGTTTGTTTAGCTGGGATCTAGTAGGAGATGTTAATAGTTTGTTTTACTGGGATGTAGTAGGAGATGTTAATAGTTTGTTTAGCTGGGATCTAGTAGGAAATGTTAATAGTTTGTTTAGCTGGGATCTAGTAGGAGATGTTAATAGTTTGTTTAGCTGGGATCTAGTAGGAGATGTTAATAGTTTGTTTAGCTGGGATCAAGTAGGAGATGTTAATAGTTTGTTTAGCTGGGATCTAGTAGGAGATGTTAATAGTTTGTTTAGCTGGGATCTAGTAGGTGATGTTAATAGTTTGTTTAGCTGGGATCTAGTAGGAGATGAAAATAGTTTGTTTAGCTGGGACCTAGTAGGAGATGTTAATAGTTTGTTTAGCTGGGATCTAGTAGGAGATGTTAATAGTTTGTTTAGCTGGGATCTAGTAGGAGATGTTAATAGTTTGTTTAGCTGGGATCTAGTAGGAGATGTTAATAGTTTGTTTAGCTGGGATCTAGTAGGAGATGTTAATAGTTTGTTTAGCTGGGATCTAGTAGGAGATGTTAATAGTTTGTTTAGCTGGGATCTATTAGGAGATGTTAATAGTTTGTTTAGCTGGGATCTAGTAGGAGATGTTAATAGTTTGTTTAGCTGGGATCTAGTAGGAGATGTTAATAGTTTGTTTAGTTGGATCTAGTAGGAGATGTTATTAGTTTGTTTAGCTGGGATCTAGTAGGAGATGTTAATAGTTTGTTTAGCTGGGATCTAGTAGGAGATGTTAATAGTATGTTTAGCTGGGATCTAGTAGGAGATGCTAATAGTTTGTTCAGCTTGGATCTAGTAGGAGATGTTAATAGTTTGTTTAGCTGGGATCTAGTAGGAGATGTTAATAGTTTGTTTAGCTGGGATCTAGTAGGAGATGTTAATAGCTTGTTTAGCTGGGATCTAGTAGGAGATGTTAATAGTTTGTTTAGCTGGGATCTAGTAGGAGATGTTAATAGTTTGTTTAGCTGGGATCTAGTAGGAGATGTTAATAGTTTGTTTAGCTGGGATCTAGTAGGAGATGTTAATAGTTTGTTTAGCTGGGATCTAGTTGGAGATGTTAATAGTTTGTTTAGCTGGGATCTAGTAGGAGATGTTAATAGTTTGTTTAGCTGGGATCTAGTAGGAGATGTTAATAGTTTGTTCAGCTGGGATCAAGTAGGAGATGTTAATAGTTTGTTTAGCTGGGATCTAGTAGGAGATGTTAATAGTTTGTTTAGCTGGGATCTAGTAGGAGATGTTAAAAGTTTGTTTTACTGGGATCTAGTAGGAGATGTTAATAGTTTGTTTAGCTGGGATCTAGTAGGAGATGTTAATAGTTTGTTTAGCTTGGATCTAGTAGGAGATGTTAATAGTTTGTTTAGTTGGATCTAGTAGGAGATGTTAATAGTTTGTTTAGCTGGGATCTAGTAGGAGATGTTAATAGTTTGTTTAGCTGGGATCTAGTAGGAGATGTTAATAGTTTGTTTAGCTGGGGTCTTGCTGTGGAACTAAATAGTATTATTGCTGTGATCTAGTTGAGAAATAAATAATATATTTTGCTGGTATCTAGTAGGAGATGTTAATAGTTTGTTTAGCTGGGATCTAGTAGGAGATGTTAATAGTTTGTTTAGCTGGGATCTAGTAGGAGATGTTAATAGTTTGTTTAGCTGGGATCTAGTAGGAGATGTTAATAGTTTGTTTAGCTGGGATCTAGTAGGAGATGTTAATAGTTTGTTTAGCTGGGATCTAGTAGGAGATGTTAATAGTTTGTTTAGCTGGGATCTAGTAGGAGATGTTAATAGTTTGTTTAGCTGGGATCTAGTAGGAGATGTTAATAGTTTGTTTAGCTGGGACCTAGTAGGAGATGTTAATAGTTTGTTTAGCTGGGATCTAGTAGGAGATGTTAATAGTTTGTTTAGCTGGGATCTAGTAGGAGATGTTAATAGTTTGTTTAGCTGGGATCTAGTAGGAGATGTTAATAGTTTGTTTAGCTGGGATCTAGTAGGAGATGTTAATAGTTTGTTTAGCTGGGACCTAGTAGGAGATGTTAATAGTTTGTTTAGCTGGGATCTAGTAGGAGATGTTAATAGTTTGTTTAGCTGGGACCTAGTAGGAGATGTTAATAGTTTGTTTAGCTGGGATCTAGTAGGAGATGTTAATAGTTTGTTTAGCTGGGATCTAGTAGGAGATGTTAATAGTTTGTTTAGCTGGGATCTAGTAGGAGATGTTAATAGTTTGTTTAGCTGGGATCTAGTAGGAGATGTTAATAGTTTGTTTAGCTGGGATCTAGTAGGAGATGTTAATAGTTTGTTTAGCTGGGATCTAGTAGGAGATGTTAATAGTTTGTTTAGCTGGGACCTAGTAGGAGATGTTAATAGTTTGTTTAGCTGGGATCTAGTAGGAGATGTTAATAGTTTGTTTAGCTGGGATCTAGTAGGAGATGTTAATAGTTTGTTTAGCTGGGATCTAGTAGGAGATGTTAATAGTTTGTTTAGCTGGGATCTAGAAGGAGATGTTAATAGTTTGTTTAGCTGGGATCTAGTAGGAGATGTTAATAGTTTGTTTAGCTGGGATCTAGTAGGAGATGCTGATAGTTTGTTCAGCTGGGATCTAGTAGGAGATGTTAATAGTTTGTTTAGGTGGGATCTAGTAGGAGATGTTAATAGCTTGTTTAGCTGGGATCTAGTAGGAGATGTTAATAGTTTGTTTAGCTGGGATCTAGTAGGAGATGTTAATAGTTTGTTTAGCTGGGATCTAGTAGGTGATGTTAATAGTTTGTTTAGCTGGGATCTAGTAGGAGATGTTAATAGTTTGTTTAGCTGGGATATAGTAGGAGATGTTAATAATTTGTTTAGCTGGGATCTAGTAGGAGATGTTAATAGTTTGTTTAGCTGGGATCTAGTAGGAGATGTTAATAGTTTGTTTTACTGGGATCTAGTAGGAGATGTTAAAAGTTTGTTTAGCTGGGATCTAGTAGGAGATGTTAATTGTTTGTTTAACTGGGATCTAGTAGGAGATGTTAATTGTTTGTTTAACTGGGATCTAGTAGGAGATGTTAATAGTTTGTTTATCTGGGATCTAGTAGGAGATGTTAATAGTTTGTTTAGCTGGGATCTAGTAGGAGATGTTAATAGTTTGTTTAGCTGGGATCTAGTAGGAGATGTAAATAGTTTGTTTAGCTGGGATCTAGTAGGAGATGTTAATAGTTTATTTAGCTGGGATCTAGTAGGAGATGTTAATAGTTTGTTTTACAGGGATCTAGTAGGAGATGTTAATAGTTTGTTTTACTGGGATCTAGTAGGAGATGTTAATAGTTTGTTTAGCTGGGATCTAGTAGGAGATGTTAATAGTTTGTTTTACTGGGATGTAGTAGGAGATGTTAGTAGTTTGTTTTACAGGGATCTAGTAGGAGATGTTAATAGTTTGTTTTACTGGGATCTAGTAGGAGATGTTAATAGTTTGTTTAGCTGGGATCAAGTAGGAGATGTTAATAGTTTGTTTAGCTGGGATCTAGTAGGAGATGTTAATAGTTTGTTTAGCTGGGATCTAGTAGGTGATCTTAATAGTTTGTTTAGCTGGGATCTAGTAGGAGATGTTAATAGTTTGTTTAGCTGGGACCTAGTAGGAGATGTTAATAGTTTATTTAGCTGGGATCTAGTAGGAGATGTTAATAGTTTATTTAGCTGGGATCTAGTAGGAGATGTTAATAGTTTGTTTTACAGGGATCTAGTAGGAGATGTTAATAGTTTGTTTTACTGGGATCTAGTAGGAGATGTTAATAGTTTGTTTAGCTGGGATCAAGTAGGAGATGTTAATAGTTTGTTTAGCTGGGATCTAGTAGGAGATGTTAATAGTTTGTTTAGCTGGGATCTAGTAGGTGATCTTAATAGTTTGTTTAGCTGGGATCTAGTAGGAGATGTTAATAGTTTGTTTAGCTGGGACCTAGTAGGAGATGTTAATAGTTTGTTTAGCTGGGATCTAGTAGGAGATGTTAATAGTTTGTTTAGCTGGGATCTAGTAGGAGATGTTAATAGTTTGTTTAGCTGGGATCTAGTAGGAGATGTTAATAGTTTGTTTAGCTGGGATCTAGTAGGAGATGTTAATAGTTTGTTTAGCTGGGATCTAGTAGGAGATGTTAATAGTTTGTTTAGCTGGGATCTAGTAGGAGATGTTAATAGTTTGTTTAGCTGGGATCTAGTAGGAGATGTTAATAGTTTGTTTAGCTGGGATCTAGTAGGAGATGTTAATAGTTTGTTTAGCTGGGATCTAGTAGGAGATGTTAATAGTTTGTTTAGCTGGGATCTAGTAGGAGATGTTAATAGTTTGTTTAGCTGGGATCTAGTAGGAGATGTTAATAGTTTGTTTAGCTGGGATCTAGTAGGAGATGTTAATAGTTTGTTTAGTTGGATCTAGTAGGAGATGTTAATAGTTTGTTTAGCTGGGATCTAGTAGGAGATGTTAATAGTTTGTTTAGCTGGGATCTAGTAGGAGATGTTAATAGTTTGTTTAGCTGGGATCTAGTAGGAGATGCTGATAGTTTGTTCAGCTGGGATCTAGTAGGAGATGTTAATAGTTTGTTTAGCTGGGATCTAGTAGGAGATGTTAATAGCTTGTTTAGCTGGGATCTAGTAGGAGATGTTAATACTTTGTTTAGCTGGGATCTAGTAGGAGATGTTAATAGTTTGTTTAGCTGGGATCTAGTAGGAGATGTTAATTGTTTGTTTAACTGGGATCTAGTAGGAGATGTTAATAGTTTGTTTATCTGGGATCTAGTAGGAGATGTTAATAGTTTGTTTAGCTGGGATCTAGTAGGAGATGTTAATAGTTTGTTTAGCTGGGATCTAGTAGGAGATGTTAATAGTTTGTTTAGCTGGGATCTAGTAGGAGATGTTAATTGTTTGTTTTACTGGGATCTAGTAGGAGATGTAAATAGTTTGTTTAGCTGGGATCTAGTAGGAGATGTTAATAGTTTATTTAGCTGGGATCTAGTAGGAGATGTTAATAGTTTGTTTTACAGGGATCTAGTAGGAGATGTTAATAGTTTGTTTTTCTGGCATCTAGTAGGAGATGTTAATAGTTTGTTTAGCTGGGATCTAGTAGGAGATGTTAATAGTTTGTTTTACTGGGATGTAGTAGGAGATGTTAATAGTTTGTTTAGCTGGGATCTAGTAGGAAATGTTAATAGTTTGTTTAGCTGGGATCTAGTAGGAGATGTTAATAGTTTGTTTTACAGGGATCTAGTAGGAGATGTTAATAGTTTGTTTTTCTGGCATCTAGTAGGAGATGTTAATAGTTTGTTTAGCTGGGATCTAGTAGGAGATGTTAATAGTTTGTTTTACTGGGATGTAGTAGGAGATGTTAATAGTTTGTTTAGCTGGGATCTAGTAGGAAATGTTAATAGTTTGTTTAGCTGGGATCTAGTAGGAGATGTTAATAGTTTGTTTAGCTGGGATCTAGTAGGAGATGTTAATAGTTTGTTTAGCTGGGATCAAGTAGGAGATGTTAATAGTTTGTTTAGCTGGGATCTAGTAGGAGATGTTAATAGTTTGTTTAGCTGGGATCTAGTAGGTGATGTTAATAGTTTGTTTAGCTGGGATCTAGTAGGAGATGTTAATAGTTTGTTTAGCTGGGACCTAGTAGGAGATGTTAATAGTTTGTTTAGCTGGGATCTAGTAGGAGATGTTAATAGTTTGTTTAGCTGGGATCTAGTAGGAGATGTTAATAGTTTGTTTAGCTGGGATCTAGTAGGAGATGTTAATAGTTTGTTTAGCTGGGATCTAGTAGGAGATGTTAATAGTTTGTTTAGCTGGGATCTAGTAGGAGATGTTAATAGTTTGTTTAGCTGGGATCTATTAGGAGATGTTAATAGTTTGTTTAGCTGGGATCTAGTAGGAGATGTTAATAGTTTGTTTAGCTGGGATCTAGTAGGAGATGTTAATAGTTTGTTTAGTTGGATCTAGTAGGAGATGTTAATAGTTTGTTTAGCTGGGATCTAGTAGGAGATGTTAATAGTTTGTTTAGCTGGGATCTAGTAGGAGATGTTAATAGTATGTTTAGCTGGGATCTAGTAGGAGATGCTAATAGTTTGTTCAGCTTGGATCTAGTAGGAGATGTTAATAGTTTGTTTAGCTGGGATCTAGTAGGAGATGTTAATAGTTTGTTTAGCTGGGATCTAGTAGGAGATGTTAATAGCTTGTTTAGCTGGGATCTAGTAGGAGATGTTAATAGTTTGTTTAGCTGGGATCTAGTAGGAGATGTTAATAGTTTGTTTAGCTGGGATCTAGTAGGAGATGTTAATAGTTTGTTTAGCTGGGATCTAGAAGGAGATGTTAATAGTTTGTTTAGCTGGGATCTAGTAGGAGATGTTAATAGTTTGTTTAGCTGGGATCTAGTAGGAGATGTTAATAGTTTGTTTAGCTGGGATCTAGTAGGAGATGTTAATAGTTTGTTTAGCTGGGATCTAGTAGGAGATGTTAATAGTTTGTTTAGCTGGGATCTAGAAGGAGATGTTAATAGTTTGTTTAGCTGGGATCTAGTAGGAGATGTTAATAGTTTGTTTAGCTGGGATCTAGTAGGAGATGTTAATAGTTTGTTTAGCTGGGATCTAGTAGGAGATGTTAATAGTTTGTTTAGCTGGGATCTAGTAGGAGATGTTAATAGTTTGTTTAGCTGGGATCTAGAAGGAGATGTTAATAGTTTGTTTAGCTGGGATCTAGTAGGAGATGTTAATAGTTTGTTTAGCTGGGATCTAGTAGGAGATGTTAATAGTTTGTTTAGCTGGGATCTAGTAGGAGATGTTAATAGTTTGTTTAGCTGGGATCTAGTAGGAGATGTTAATAGTTTGTTTAGCTGGGATCTAGTAGGAGATGTTAATAGTTTGTTCAGCTGGGATCTAGTAGGAGATGTTAATAGTTTGTTTATCTGGGATCTAGTAGGAGATGCTAATAGTTTGTTTTACTGGGATCTAGTAGGAGATGTTAATAATTGTTTAGCTGGGATCTAGTAGGAGATGTTAATAGTTTGTTTAGCTGGGATCTAGTAGGAGATGTTAATAGTTTGTTTAGCTGGGATCTAGTAGGAGATGTTAATAGTTTGTTTAGCTGGGATCTAGTAGGTGATGTTAATAGTTTGTTTAGCTGGGATCTAGTAGGAGATGTTAATAGTTTGTTTAGCTGGGGTCTTGCTGTGGAACTAAATAGTATTATTGCTGTGATCTAGTTGAGAAATAAATAATATATTTTGCTGGGATCTAGTAGGAGATGTTAATAGTTTGTTTTGCTGGGATCTTGCTTTGGAACTAAATAGTATTATTGCTGTGATCTAGTTGAGAAATAAATAATATGTTTTGCTGGGATCTAGTAGGAGATGCTAATAGTTTGTTTAGCTGGGATCAAGTAGGAGATGTTAATAGTTTGTTTAGCTGGGATCTAGTAGGAGATGTTAATAGTTTGTTTAGCTGGGATCTAGTAGGAGATGTTAATAGTTTGTTTAGCTGGGATCTAGTAGGAGATGTTAATAGTTTGTTTAGCTGGGATCTAGTAGGAGATGTTAATAGTTTGTTTTTCTGGCATCTAGTAGGAGATGTTAATAGTTTGTTTAGCTGGGATCTAGTAGGAGATGTTAATAGTTTGTTTTACTGGGATGTAGTAGGAGATGTTAATAGTTTGTTTAGCTGGGATCTAGTAGGAAATGTTAATAGTTTGTTTAGCTGGGATCTAGTAGGAGATGTTAATAGTTTGTTTAGCTGGGATCTAGTAGGAGATGTTAATAGTTTGTTTAGCTGGGATCTAGTAGGAGATGTTAATAGTTTGTTTAGCTGGGATCTAGTAGGAGATGTTAATAGTTTGTTTAGCTGGGATCTAGTAGGAGATGTTAATAGTTTGTTCAGCTGGGATCTAGTAGGAGATGTTAATAGTTTGTTTATCTGGGATCTAGTAGGAGATGCTAATAGTTTGTTTTACTGGGATCTAGTAGGAGATGTTAATAATTGTTTAGCTGGGATCTAGTAGGAGATGTTAATAGTTTGTTTAGCTGGGATCTAGTAGGAGATGTTAATAGTTTGTTTAGCTGGGATCTAGTAGGAGATGTTAATAGTTTGTTTAGCTGGGATCTAGTAGGAGATGTTAATAGTTTGTTTAGCTGGGGTCTTGCTGTGGAACTAAATAGTATTATTGCTGTGATCTAGTTGAGAAATAAATAATATATTTTGCTGGGATCTAGTAGGAGATGTTAATAGTTTGTTTTGCTGGGATCTTGCTTTGGAACTAAATAGTATTATTGCTGTGATCTAGTTGAGAAATAAATAATATGTTTTGCTGGGATCTAGTAGGAGATGCTAATAGTTTGTTTAGCTGGGATCAAGTAGGAGATGTTAATAGTTTGTTTAGCTGGGATCTAGTAGGAGATGTTAATAGTTTGTTTAGCTGGGATCTAGTAGGAGATGTTAATAGTTTGTTTAGCTGGGATCTAGTAGGAGATGTTAATAGTTTGTTTAGCTGGGATCTAGTAGGAGATGTTAATAGTTTGTTTTTCTGGCATCTAGTAGGAGATGTTAATAGTTTGTTTAGCTGGGATCTAGTAGGAGATGTTAATAGTTTGTTTTACTGGGATGTAGTAGGAGATGTTAATAGTTTGTTTAGCTGGGATCTAGTAGGAAATGTTAATAGTTTGTTTAGCTGGGATCTAGTAGGAGATGTTAATAGTTTGTTTAGCTGGGATCTAGTAGGAGATGTTAATAGTTTGTTTAGCTGGGATCAAGTAGGAGATGTTAATAGTTTGTTTAGCTGGGATCTAGTAGGAGATGTTAATAGTTTGTTTAGCTGGGATCTAGTAGGTGATGTTAATAGTTTGTTTAGCTGGGATCTAGTAGGAGATGTAAATAGTTTGTTTAGCTGGGACCTAGTAGGAGATGTTAATAGTTTGTTTAGCTGGGATCTAGTAGGAGATGTTAATAGTTTGTTTAGCTGGGATCTAGTAGGAGATGTTAATAGTTTGTTTAGCTGGGATCTAGTAGGAGATGTTAATAGTTTGTTTAGCTGGGATCTAGTAGGAGATGTTAATAGTTTGTTTAGCTGGGATCTAGTAGGAGATGTTAATAGTTTGTTTAGCTGGGATCTATTAGGAGATGTTAATAGTTTGTTTAGCTGGGATCTAGTAGGAGATGTTAATAGTTTGTTTAGCTGGGATCTAGTAGGAGATGTTAATAGTTTGTTTAGTTGGATCTAGTAGGAGATGTTAATAGTTTGTTTAGCTGGGATCTAGTAGGAGATGTTAATAGTTTGTTTAGCTGGGATCTAGTAGGAGATGTTAATAGTATGTTTAGCTGGGATCTAGTAGGAGATGCTAATAGTTTGTTCAGCTTGGATCTAGTAGGAGATGTTAATAGTTTGTTTAGCTGGGATCTAGTAGGAGATGTTAATAGTTTGTTTAGCTGGGATCTAGTAGGAGATGTTAATAGCTTGTTTAGCTGGGATCTAGTAGGAGATGTTAATAGTTTGTTTAGCTGGGATCTAGTAGGAGATGTTAATAGTTTGTTTAGCTGGGATCTAGTAGGAGATGTTAATAGTTTGTTTAGCTGGGATCTAGTAGGAGATGTTAATAGTTTGTTTAGCTGGGATCTAGTTGGAGATGTTAATAGTTTGTTTAGCTGGGATCTAGTAGGAGATGTTAATAGTTTGTTTAGCTGGGATCTAGTAGGAGATGTTAATAGTTTGTTCAGCTGGGATCAAGTAGGAGATGTTAATAGTTTGTTTAGCTGGGATCTAGTAGGAGATGTTAATAGTTTGTTTAGCTGGGATCTAGTAGGAGATGTTAAAAGTTTGTTTTACTGGGATCTAGTAGGAGATGTTAATAGTTTGTTTAGCTGGGATCTAGTAGGAGATGTTAATAGTTTGTTTAGCTTGGATCTAGTAGGAGATGTTAATAGTTTGTTTAGTTGGATCTAGTAGGAGATGTTAATAGTTTGTTTAGCTGGGATCTAGTAGGAGATGTTAATAGTTTGTTTAGCTGGGATCTAGTAGGAGATGTTAATAGTTTGTTTAGCTGGGGTCTTGCTGTGGAACTAAATAGTATTATTGCTGTGATCTAGTTGAGAAATAAATAATATATTTTGCTGGTATCTAGTAGGAGATGTTAATAGTTTGTTTAGCTGGGATCTAGTAGGAGATGTTAATAGTTTGTTTAGCTGGGATCTAGTAGGAGATGTTAATAGTTTGTTTAGCTGGGATCTAGTAGGAGATGTTAATAGTTTGTTTAGCTGGGATCTAGTAGGAGATGTTAATAGTTTGTTTAGCTGGGATCTAGTAGGAGATGTTAATAGTTTGTTTAGCTGGGATCTAGTAGGAGATGTTAATAGTTTGTTTAGCTGGGATCTAGTAGGAGATGTTAATAGTTTGTTTAGCTGGGACCTAGTAGGAGATGTTAATAGTTTGTTTAGCTGGGATCTAGTAGGAGATGTTAATAGTTTGTTTAGCTGGGATCTAGTAGGAGATGTTAATAGTTTGTTTAGCTGGGATCTAGTAGGAGATGTAAATAGTTTGTTTAGCTGGGATCTAGTAGGAGATGTTAATAGTTTGTTTAGCTGGGATCTAGTAGGAGATGTTAATAGTTTGTTTAGCTGGGATCTAGTAGGAGATGCTGATAGTTTGTTCAGCTGGGATCTAGTAGGAGATGTTAATAGCTTGTTTAGCTGGGATCTAGTAGGAGATGTTAATAGTTTGTTTAGCTGGGATCTAGTAGGAGATGTTAATAGTTTGTTTAGCTGGGATCTAGTAGGTGATGTTAATAGTTTGTTTAGCTGGGATCTAGTAGGAGATGTTAATAGTTTGTTTAGCTGGGATATAGTAGGAGATGTTAATAATTTGTTTAGCTGGGATCTAGTAGGAGATGTTAATAGTTTGTTTAGCTGGGATCTAGTAGGAGATGTTAATAGTTTGTTTTACTGGGATCTAGTAGGAGATGTTAAAAGTTTGTTTAGCTGGGATCTAGTAGGAGATGTTAATTGTTTGTTTAACTGGGATCTAGTAGGAGATGTTAATTGTTTGTTTAACTGGGATCTAGTAGGAGATGTTAATAGTTTGTTTATCTGGGATCTAGTAGGAGATGTTAATAGTTTGTTTAGCTGGGATCTAGTAGGAGATGTTAATAGTTTGTTTAGCTGGGATCTAGTAGGAGATGTTAATAGTTTGTTTAGCTGGGATCTAGTAGGAGATGTTAATTGTTTGTTTTACTGGGATCTAGTAGGAGATGTAAATAGTTTGTTTAGCTGGGATCTAGTAGGAGATGTTAATAGTTTATTTAGCTGGGATCTAGTAGGAGATGTTAATAGTTTGTTTTACAGGGATCTAGTAGGAGATGTTAATAGTTTGTTTTACTGGGATCTAGTAGGAGATGTTAATAGTTTGTTTAGCTGGGATCTAGTAGGAGATGTTAATAGTTTGTTTTACTGGGATGTAGTAGGAGATGTTAATAGTTTGTTTAGCTGGGATCTAGTAGGAAATGTTAATAGTTTGTTAAGCTGGGATCTAGTAGGAGATGTTAATAGTTTGTTTAGCTGGGATCTAGTAGGAGATGTTAATAGTTTGTTTAGCTGGGATCAAGTAGGAGATGTTAATAGTTTGTTTAGCTGGGATCTAGTAGGAGATGTTAATAGTTTGTTTAGCTGGGATCTAGTAGGTGATGTTAATAGTTTGTTTAGCTGGGTTCTAGTAGGAGATGTTAATAGTTTGTTTAGCTGGGACCTAGTAGGAGATGTTAATAGTTTGTTTAGCTGGGATCTAGTAGGAGATGTTAATAGTTTGTTTAGCTGGGATCTAGTAGGAGATGTTAATAGTTTGTTTAGCTGGGATCTAGTAGGAGATGTTAATAGTTTGTTTAGCTGGGATCTAGTAGGAGATGTTAATAGTTTGTTTAGCTGGGATCTAGTAGGAGATGTTAATAGTTTGTTTAGCTGGGATCTATTAGGAGATGTTAATAGTTTGTTTAGCTGGGATCTAGTAGGAGATGTTAATAGTTTGTTTAGCTGGGATCTAGTAGGAGATGTTAATAGTTTGTTTAGTTGGATCTAGTAGGAGATGTTAATAGTTTGTTTAGCTGGGATCTAGTAGGAGATGTTAATAGTTTGTTTAGCTGGGATCTAGTAGGAGATGTTAATAGTATGTTTAGCTGGGATCTAGTAGGAGATGCTAATAGTTTGTTCAGCTTGGATCTAGTAGGAGATGTTAATAGTTTGTTTAGCTGGGATCTAGTAGGAGATGTTAATAGTTTGTTTAGCTGGGATCTAGTAGGAGATGTTAATAGCTTGTTTAGCTGGGATCTAGTAGGAGATGTTAATAGTTTGTTTAGCTGGGATCTAGTAGGAGATGTTAATAGTTTGTTTAGCTGGGATCTAGTAGGAGATGTTAATAGTTTGTTTAGCTGGGATCTAGTAGGAGATGTTAATAGTTTGTTTAGCTGGGATCTAGTTGGAGATGTTAATAGTTTGTTTAGCTGGGATCTAGTAGGAGATGTTAATAGTTTGTTTAGCTGGGATCTAGTAGGAGATGTTAATAGTTTGTTCAGCTGGGATCAAGTAGGAGATGTTAATAGTTTGTTTAGCTGGGATCTAGTAGGAGATGTTAATAGTTTGTTTAGCTGGGATCTAGTAGGAGATGTTAATAGTTTGTTTTACTGGGATCTAGTAGGAGATGTTAATAGTTTGTTTAGCTGGGATCTAGTAGGAGATGTTAATAGTTTGTTTAGCTTGGATCTAGTAGGAGATGTTAATAGTTTGTTTATCTGGGATCTAGTAGTAGATCTTAATAGTTTGTTTAGTTGGATCTAGTAGGAGATGTTAATAGTTTGTTTAGCTGGGATCTAGTAGGAGATGTTAATAGTTTGTTTAGCTGGGATCTAGTAGGAGATGTTAATAGTTTGTTTAGCTGGGGTCTTGCTGTGGAACTAAATAGTATTATTGCTGTGATCTAGTTGAGAAATAAATAATATATTTTGCTGGTATCTAGTAGGAGATGTTAATAGTTTGTTTAGCTGGGATCTAGTAGGAGATGTTAATAGTTTGTTTAGCTGGGATCTAGTAGGAGATGTTAATAGTTTGTTTAGCTGGGATATAGTAGGAGATGTTAATAGTTTGTTTAGCTGGGATCTAGTAGGAGATGTTAATAGTTTGTTTAGCTGGGATCTAGTAGGAGATGTTAATAGTTTGTTTAGCTGGGATCTAGTAGGAGATGTTAATAGTTTGTTTAGCTGGGATCTAGTAGTAGATGTTAATAGTTTGTTTAGTTGGATCTAGTAGGAGATGTTAATAGTTTGTTTAGCTGGGATCTAGTAGGAGATGTTAATAGTTTGTTTAGCTGGGATCTAGTAGGAGATGTTAATAGTTTGTTTAGCTGGGACCTAGTAGGAGATGTTAATAGTTTATTTAGCTGGGATCTAGTAGGAGATGTTAATAGTTTATTTAGCTGGGATCTAGTAGGAGATGTTAATAGTTTGTTTTACAGGGATCTAGTAGGAGATGTTAATAGTTTGTTTTACTGGGATCTAGTAGGAGATGTTAATAGTTTGTTTAGCTGGGATCTAGTAGGAGATGTTAATAGTTTGTTTTACTGGGATGTAGTAGGAGATGTTAATAGTTTGTTTTACAGGGATCTAGTAGGAGATGTTAATAGTTTGTTTTACTGGGATCTAGTAGGAGATGTTAATAGTTTGTTTAGCTGGGATCAAGTAGGAGATGTTAATAGTTTGTTTAGCTGGGATCTAGTAGGAGATGTTAATAGTTTGTTTAGCTGGGATCTAGTAGGTGATCTTAATAGTTTGTTTAGCTGGGATCTAGTAGGAGATGTTAATAGTTTGTTTAGCTGGGATCTAGTAGGAGATGTTAATAGTTTGTTTAGCTGGGATCTAGTAGGAGATGTTAATAGTTTGTTTAGCTGGGATCTAGTAGGAGATGCTGATAGTTTGTTCAGCAGGGATCTAGTAGGAGATGTTAATAGTTTGTTTAGCTGGGATCTAGTAGGAGATGTTAATAGTTTGTTTAGCTGGGATCTAGTAGGAGATGTTAATAGTTTGTTTAGCTGGGATCTAGTAGGAGATGTTAATAGCTTGTTTAGCTGGGATCTAGTAGGAGATGTTAATAGTTTGTTTAGCTGGGATCTAGTAGGAGATGTTAATAGTTTGTTTAGCTGGGATCTAGTAGGAGATGTTAATAGTTTGTTTAGCTGGGATCTAGTAGGAGATGTTAATAGTTTGTTTAGCTGGGATCTAGTTGGAGATGTTAATAGTTTGTTTAGCTGGGATCTAGTAGGAGATGTTAATAGTTTGTTTAGCTGGGATCTAGTAGGAGATGTTAATAGTTTGTTCAGCTGGGATCAAGTAGGAGATGTTAATAGTTTGTTTAGCTGGGATCTAGTAGGAGATGTTAATAGTTTGTTTAGCTGGGACCTAGTAGGAGATGTTAATAGTTTGTTTAGCTGGGATCAAGTAGGAGATGTTAATAGTTTGTTTAGCTGGGATCTAGTAGGAGATGTTAATAGTTTGTTTAGCTGGGATCTAGTAGGAGATGTTAATAGTTTGTTTAGCTGGGATCTAGTAGGAGATGTTAATAGTTTGTTTAGCTGGGATCTAGTAGGAGATGTTAATAGTTTGTTTAGCTGGGATCTAGTAGGAGATGCTGATAGTTTGTTCAGCTGGGATCTAGTAGGAGATGTTAATAGTTTGTTTAGCTGGGATCTAGTAGGAGATGTTAATAGCTTGTTTAGCTGGGATCTAGTAGGAGATGTTAATAGTTTGTTTAGCTGGGATCTAGTAGGAGATGTTAATAGTTTGTTTAGCTGGGATCTAGTAGGTGATGTTAATAGTTTGTTTAGCTGGGATCTAGTAGGAGATGTTAATAGTTTGTTTAGCTGGGATATAGTAGGAGATGTTAATAATTTGTTTAGCTGGGATCTAGTAGGAGATGTTAATAGTTTGTTTAGCTGGGATCTAGTAGGAGATGTTAATAGTTTGTTTTACTGGGATCTAGTAGGAGATGTTAAAAGTTTGTTTAGCTGGGATCTAGTAGGAGATGTTAATTGTTTGTTTAACTGGGATCTAGTAGGAGATGTTAATAGTTTGTTTAGCTGGGACCTAGTAGGAGATGTTAATAGTTTGTTTAGCTGGGATCTAGTAGGAGATGTTAATAGTTTGTTTAGCTGGGATCTAGTAGGAGATGTTAATAGTTTGTTTAGCTGGGATCTAGTAGGAGATGTTAATAGTTTGTTTAGCTGGGATCTAGTAGGAGATGTTAATAGTTTGTTTAGCTGGGATCTAGTAGGAGATGTTAATAGTTTGTTTAGCTGGGATCTATTAGGAGATGTTAATAGTTTGTTTAGCTGGGATCTAGTAGGAGATGTTAATAGTTTGTTTAGCTGGGATCTAGTAGGAGATGTTAATAGTTTGTTTAGTTGGATCTAGTAGGAGATGTTAATAGTTTGTTTAGCTGGGATCTAGTAGGAGATGTTAATAGTTTGTTTAGCTGGGATCTAGTAGGAGATGTTAATAGTATGTTTAGCTGGGATCTAGTAGGAGATGCTAATAGTTTGTTCAGCTTGGATCTAGTAGGAGATGTTAATAGTTTGTTTAGCTGGGATCTAGAAGGAGATGTTAATAGTTTGTTTAGCTGGGATCTAGTAGGAGATGTTAATAGCTTGTTTAGCTGGGATCTAGTAGGAGATGTTAATAGTTTGTTTAGCTGGGATCTAGTAGGAGATGTTAATAGTTTGTTTAGCTGGGATCTAGTAGGAGATGTTAATAGTTTGTTCAGCTGGGATCAAGTAGGAGATGTTAATAGTTTGTTTAGCTGGGATCTAGTAGGAGATGTTAATAGTTTGTTTAGCTGGGATCTAGTAGGAGATGTTAATAGTTTGTTAAGCTGGGATCTAGTAGGAGATGTTAATAGTTTGTTTAGCTGGGATCTAGTAGGAGATGTTAATAGTTTGTTTAGCTGGGATCAAGTAGGAGATGTTAATAGTTTGTTTAGCTGGGATCTAGTAGGAGATGTTAATAGTTTGTTTAGCTGGGATCTAGTAGGTGATGTTAATAGTTTGTTTAGCTTGGTTCTAGTAGGAGATGTTAATAGTTTGTTTAGCTGGGACCTAGTAGGAGATGTTAATAGTTTGTTTAGCTGGGATCTAGTAGGAGATGTTAATAGTTTGTTTAGCTGGGATCTAGTAGGAGATGTTAATAGTTTGTTTAGCTGGGATCTAGTAGGAGATGTTAATAGTTTGTTTAGCTGGGATCTAGTAGGAGATGTTAATAGTTTGTTTAGCTGGGATCTAGTAGGAGATGTTAATAGTTTGTTTAGCTGGGATCTATTAGGAGATGTTAATAGTTTGTTTAGCTGGGATCTAGTAGGAGATGTTAATAGTTTGTTTAGCTGGGATCTAGTAGGAGATGTTAATAGTTTGTTTAGTTGGATCTAGTAGGAGATGTTAATAGTTTGTTTAGCTGGGATCTAGTAGGAGATGTTAATAGTTTGTTTAGCTGGGATCTAGTAGGAGATGTTAATAGTATGTTTAGCTGGGATCTAGTAGGAGATGCTAATAGTTTGTTCAGCTTGGATCTAGTAGGAGATGTTAATAGTTTGTTTAGCTGGGATCTAGTAGGAGATGTTAATAGTTTGTTTAGCTGGGATCTAGTAGGAGATGTTAATAGCTTGTTTAGCTGGGATCTAGTAGGAGATGTTAATAGTTTGTTTAGCTGGGATCTAGTAGGAGATGTTAATAGTTTGTTTAGCTGGGATCTAGTAGGAGATGTTAATAGTTTGTTTAGCTGGGATCTAGTAGGAGATGTTAATAGTTTGTTTAGCTGGGATCTAGTTGGAGATGTTAATAGTTTGTTTAGCTGGGATCTAGTAGGAGATGTTAATAGTTTGTTTAGCTGGGATCTAGTAGGAGATGTTAATAGTTTGTTCAGCTGGGATCAAGTAGGAGATGTTAATAGTTTGTTTAGCTGGGATCTAGTAGGAGATGTTAATAGTTTGTTTAGCTGGGATCTAGTAGGAGATGTTAATAGTTTGTTTTACTGGGATCTAGTAGGAGATGTTAATAGTTTGTTTAGCTGGGATCTAGTAGGAGATGTTAATAGTTTGTTTAGCTTGGATCTAGTAGGAGATGTTAATAGTTTGTTTATCTGGGATCTAGTAGTAGATCTTAATAGTTTGTTTAGTTGGATCTAGTAGGAGATGTTAATAGTTTGTTTAGCTGGGATCTAGTAGGAGATGTTAATAGTTTGTTTAGCTGGGATCTAGTAGGAGATGTTAATAGTTTGTTTAGCTGGGGTCTTGCTGTGGAACTAAATAGTATTATTGCTGTGATCTAGTTGAGAAATAAATAATATATTTTGCTGGTATCTAGTAGGAGATGTTAATAGTTTGTTTAGCTGGGATCTAGTAGGAGATGTTAATAGTTTGTTTAGCTGGGATCTAGTAGGAGATGTTAATAGTTTGTTTAGCTGGGATATAGTAGGAGATGTTAATAGTTTGTTTAGCTGGGATCTAGTAGGAGATGTTAATAGTTTGTTTAGCTGGGATCTAGTAGGAGATGTTAATAGTTTGTTTAGCTGGGATCTAGTAGGAGATGTTAATAGTTTGTTTAGCTGGGATCTAGTAGTAGATGTTAATAGTTTGTTTAGTTGGATCTAGTAGGAGATGTTAATAGTTTGTTTAGCTGGGATCTAGTAGGAGATGTTAATAGTTTGTTTAGCTGGGATCTAGTAGGAGATGTTAATAGTTTGTTTAGCTGGGACCTAGTAGGAGATGTTAATAGTTTATTTAGCTGGGATCTAGTAGGAGATGTTAATAGTTTATTTAGCTGGGATCTAGTAGGAGATGTTAATAGTTTGTTTTACAGGGATCTAGTAGGAGATGTTAATAGTTTGTTTTACTGGGATCTAGTAGGAGATGTTAATAGTTTGTTTAGCTGGGATCTAGTAGGAGATGTTAATAGTTTGTTTTACTGGGATGTAGTAGGAGATGTTAATAGTTTGTTTTACAGGGATCTAGTAGGAGATGTTAATAGTTTGTTTTACTGGGATCTAGTAGGAGATGTTAATAGTTTGTTTAGCTGGGATCAAGTAGGAGATGTTAATAGTTTGTTTAGCTGGGATCTAGTAGGAGATGTTAATAGTTTGTTTAGCTGGGATCTAGTAGGTGATCTTAATAGTTTGTTTAGCTGGGATCTAGTAGGAGATGTTAATAGTTTGTTTAGCTGGGACCTAGTAGGAGATGTTAATAGTTTGTTTAGCTGGGATCTAGTAGGAGATGTTAATAGTTTGTTTAGCTGGGATCTAGTAGGAGATGTTAATAGTTTGTTTAGCTGGGATCTAGTAGGAGATGTTAATAGTTTGTTTAGCTGGGATCTAGTAGGAGATGTTAATAGTTTGTTTAGCTGGGATCTAGTAGGAGATGTTAATAGTTTGTTTAGCTGGGATCTAGTAGGAGATGTTAATAGTTTGTTTAGCTGGGATCTAGTAGGAGATGTTAATAGTTTGTTTAGCTGGGATCTAGTAGGAGATGTTAATAGTTTGTTTAGCTGGGATCTAGTAGGAGATGCTGATAGTTTGTTCAGCTGGGATCTAGTAGGAGATGTTAATAGTTTGTTTAGCTGGGATCTAGTAGGAGATGTTAATAGTTTGTTTAGCTGGGATCTAGTAGGAGATGTTAATAGTTTGTTTAGCTGGGACCTAGTAGGAGATGTTAATAGTTTGTATAGCTGGGATCTAGTAGGAGATGTTAATAGTTTGTTTAGCTGGGATCTAGTAGGAGATGTTAATAGTTTGTTTAGCTGGGACCTAGTAGGAGATGTTAATAGTTTGTTTAGCTGGGATCTAGTAGGAGATGTTAATAGTTTGTTTAGCTGGGATCTAGTAGGAGATGTTAATAGTTTGTTTAGCTGGGATCTAGTAGGAGATGTTAATAGTTTGTTTAGCTGGGATCTAGTAGGAGATGTTAATAGTTTGTTTAGCTGGGATCTAGTAGGAGATGTTAATAGTTTGTTTAGCTGGGATCTAGTAGGAGATGTTAATAGTTTGTTTAGCTGGGACCTAGTAGGAGATGTTAATAGTTTGTTTAGCTGGGATCTAGTAGGAGATGTTAATAGTTTGTTTAGCTGGGATCTAGTAGGAGATGTTAATAGTTTGTTTAGCTGGGATCTAGTAGGAGATGTTAATAGTTTGTTAAGCTGGGATCTAGTAGGAGATGTTAATAGTTTGTTTAGCTGGGATCTAGTAGGAGATGTTAATAGTTTGTTTAGCTGGGATCTAGTAGGAGATGCTGATAGTTTGTTCAGCTGGGATCTAGTAGGAGATGTTAATAGTTTGTTTAGCTGGGATCTAGTAGGAGATGTTAATAGCTTGTTTAGCTGGGATCTAGTAGGAGATGTTAATAGTTTGTTTAGCTGGGATCTAGTAGGAGATGTTAATAGTTTGTTTAGCTGGGATCTAGTAGGTGATGTTAATAGTTTGTTTAGCTGGGATCTAGTAGGAGATGTTAATAGTTTGTTTAGCTGGGATATAGTAGGAGATGTTAATAATTTGTTTAGCTGGGATCTAGTAGGAGATGTTAATAGTTTGTTTAGCTGGGATCTAGTAGGAGATGTTAATAGTTTGTTTTACTGGGATCTAGTAGGAGATGTTAAAAGTTTGTTTAGCTGGGATCTAGTAGGAGATGTTAATTGTTTGTTTAACTGGGATCTAGTAGGAGATGTTAATAGTTTGTTTAGCTGGGACCTAGTAGGAGATGTTAATAGTTTGTTTAGCTGGGATCTAGTAGGAGATGTTAATAGTTTGTTTAGCTGGGATCTAGTAGGAGATGTTAATAGTTTGTTTAGCTGGGATCTAGTAGGAGATGTTAATAGTTTGTTTAGCTGGGATCTAGTAGGAGATGTTAATAGTTTGTTTAGCTGGGATCTAGTAGGAGATGTTAATAGTTTGTTTAGCTGGGATCTATTAGGAGATGTTAATAGTTTGTTTAGCTGGGATCTAGTAGGAGATGTTAATAGTTTGTTTAGCTGGGATCTAGTAGGAGATGTTAATAGTTTGTTTAGTTGGATCTAGTAGGAGATGTTAATAGTTTGTTTAGCTGGGATCTAGTAGGAGATGTTAATAGTTTGTTTAGCTGGGATCTAGTAGGAGATGTTAATAGTATGTTTAGCTGGGATCTAGTAGGAGATGCTAATAGTTTGTTCAGCTTGGATCTAGTAGGAGATGTTAATAGTTTGTTTAGCTGGGATCTAGTAGGAGATGTTAATAGTTTGTTTAGCTGGGATCTAGTAGGAGATGTTAATAGCTTGTTTAGCTGGGATCTAGTAGGAGATGTTAATAGTTTGTTTAGCTGGGATCTAGTAGGAGATGTTAATAGTTTGTTTAGCTGGGATCTAGTAGGAGATGTTAATAGTTTGTTCAGCTGGGATCAAGTAGGAGATGTTAATAGTTTGTTTAGCTGGGATCTAGTAGGAGATGTTAATAGTTTGTTTAGCTGGGATCTAGTAGGAGATGTTAATAGTTTGTTTTACTGGGATCTAGTAGGAGATGTTAATAGTTTGTTTAGCTGGGATCTAGTAGGAGATGTTAATAGTTTGTTTAGCTTGGATCTAGTAGGAGATGTTAATAGTTTGTTTATCTGGGATCTAGTAGTAGATCTTAATAGTTTGTTTAGTTGGATCTAGTAGGAGATGTTAATAGTTTGTTTAGCTGGGATCTAGTAGGAGATGTTAATAGTTTGTTTAGCTGGGATCTAGTAGGAGATGTTAATAGTTTGTTTAGCTTGGGTCTTGCTGTGGAACTAAATAGTATTATTGCTGTGATCTAGTTGAGAAATAAATAATATATTTTGCTGGTATCTAGTAGGAGATGTTAATAGTTTGTTTAGCTGGGATCTAGTAGGAGATGTTAATAGTTTGTTTAGCTGGGATCTAGTAGGAGATGTTAATAGTTTGTTTAGCTGGGATATAGTAGGAGATGTTAATAGTTTGTTTAGCTGGGATCTAGTAGGAGATGTTAATAGTTTGTTTAGCTGGGATCTAGTAGGAGATGTTAATAGTTTGTTTAGCTGGGATCTAGTAGGAGATGTTAATAGTTTGTTTAGCTGGGATCTAGTAGTAGATGTTAATAGTTTGTTTAGTTGGATCTAGTAGGAGATGTTAATAGTTTGTTTAGCTGGGATCTAGTAGGAGATGTTAATAGTTTGTTTAGCTGGGATCTAGTAGGAGATGTTAATAGTTTCTTTAGCTTGGATCTTGTAGGAGATGTTAATAGTTTGTTTAGCTGGGATCTAGTAGGAGATGTTAATAGTTTCTTTAGCTGGGATCTAGTAGGAGATGTTAATAGTTTGTTTAGCTGGGATCTAGTAGGAGATGTTAATAGTTTGTTTAGCTGGGATCTAGTAGGAGATGTTAATAGTTTGTTTAGCTGGGATCTAGTAGGAGATGTTAATAGTTTGTTTAGCTGGGATATAGTAGGAGATGTTAATAGTTTGTTTAGCTGGGATCTAGTAGGAGATGTTAATAGTTTGTTTAGCTGGGATCTAGTAGGAGATGTTAATAGTTTGTTTAGCTGGGATCTAGTAGGAGATGTTAATAGTTTGTTTAGCTGGGATCTAGTAGGAGATGTTAATAGTTTGTTTAGCTGGGATCTAGTAGGAGATGTTAATAGTTTGTTTAGCTGGGATCTAGTAGGAGATGTTAATAGTTTGTTTAGCTGGGATCTAGTAGGAGATGCTAATTGTTTGTTCAGCTTGGATCTTGTAGGAGATGTTAATAGTTTGTTTAGCTGGGATCTAGTAGGAGATGTTAATAGTTTCTTTAGCTGGGATCTAGTAGGAGATGTTAATAGTTTGTTTAGCTGGGATCTAGTAGGAGATGTTAATAGTTTGTTTAGCTGGGATCTAGTAGGAGATGTTAATAGTTTGTTTAGCTGGGATCTAGTAGGAGATGTTAATAGTTTGTTTAGCTGGGATCTAGTAGGAGATGTTAATAGTTTGTTTAGCTGGGATCTAGTAGGAGATGTTAATTGTTTGTTTAGCTGGGATCTAGTAGGAGATGTTAATAGTTTGTTTAGCTGGGATCTAGTAGGAGATGTTAATAGTTTGTTTAGCTGGGATCTAGTAGGAGATGTTAATAGTTTGTTTAGCTGGGATCTAGTAGGAGATGTTAATAGTTTGTTTAGCTGGGATCTAGTAGGAGATGTTAATAGTTTGTTTAGCTGGGATCTAGTAGGAGATGTTAATAGTTTGTTTAGCTGGGATCTAGTAGGAGATGTTAATAGTTTGTTTAGCTGGGGTCTTGCTGTGGAACTAAATAGTATTATTGCTGTGATCTAGTTGAGAAATAAATAATATATTTTGCTGGTATCTAGTAGGAGATGTTAATAGTTTGTTTAGCTGGGATCTAGTAGGAGATGTTAATAGTTTGTTTAGCTGGGATCTAGTAGGTGATGTTAATAGTTTGTTTAGCTGGGATATAGTAGGAGATGTTAATAGTTTGTTTAGCTGGGATCTAGTAGGAGATGTTAATAGTTTGTTTAGCTGGGATCTAGTAGGAGATGTTAATAGTTTGTTTAGCTGGGATCTAGTAGGAGATGTTAATAGTTTGTTTAGCTGGGATCTAATACGAGATGTTAATAGTTTGTTTTACTGGGATCTAGTAGGAGATGTTAATAGTTTGTTTAGCAGGGATCTAGTAGGAGATGTTAATAGTTTGTTTAGCTGGGATCTAGTAGGAGATGTTAATAGTTTGTTTAGCTGGGATCTAGTAGGAGATGTTAATAGTTTGTTTTACTGGGATCTAGTAGGAGATGTAAATAGTTTGTTTAGCTGGGATCTAGTAGGAGATGTTAATAGTTTATTTAGCTGGGATCTAGTAGGAGATGTTAATAGTTTGTTTTACAGGGATCTAGTAGGAGATGTTAATAGTTTGTTTTACTGGGATCTAGTAGGAGATGTTAATAGTTTGTTTTACAGGGATCTAGTAGGAGATGTTAATAGTTTGTTTTACTGGGATCTAGTAGGAGATGTTAATAGTTTGTTTTACTGGGATCTAGTAGGAGATGTTAATAGTTTATTTAGCTGGGATCTAGTAGGAGATGTTAATAGTTTGTTTAGCTGGGATCTAGTAGGAGATGTTAATAGTTTGTTTAGCTGGGATCTAGTAGGAGATGTTAATAGTTTGTTTAGCTGGGATCTAGTAGGAGATGTTAATAGTTTGTTTAGCTGGGATCTAGTAGGAGATGTTAATAGTTTGTTTAGCTGGGATCTAGTAGGAGATGTTAATAGTTGGTTTAGCTGGGATCTAGTAGGTGATGTTAATGGTTTGTTTAGCTGGGATCTAGTAGGAGATGTTAATAGTTTGTTTAGCTGGGACCTAGTAGGAGATGTTAATAGTTTGTTTAGCTGGGATCTAGTAGGAGATGTTAATAGTTTGTTTTACAGGGATCTAGTAGGAGATGTTAATAGTTTGTTTAGCTGGGATCTAGTAGGAGATGTTAATAGTTTGTTTAGCTGGGATCTAGTAGGAGATGTTAATAGTTTGTTTAGCTGGGATCTAGTAGGAGATGTTTATAGTATGTTTAGCTGGGATCTAGTAGGAGATGTTAATAGTTTGTTTAGCTGGGATCTAGTAGGAGATGTTAATAGTTTGTTTAGTTGGATCTAGTAGGAGATGTTAATAGTTTGTTTAGCTGGGATCTAGTAGGAGATGTTAATAGTTTGTTCAGCTGGGATCAAGTAGGAGATGTTAATAGTTTGTTTAGCTGGGATCTAGTAGGAGATGTTAATAGTTTGTTTAGCTGGGATCTAGTAGGAGATGTTAATAGTTTGTTTTACTGGGATCTAGTAGGAGATGTTAATAGTTTGTTTAGCTGGGATCTAGTAGGAGATGTTAATAGTTTGTTTAGCTGGGATCTAGTAGGAGATGTTAATAGTTTGTTTATCTGGGATCTAGTAGTAGATGTTAATAGTTTGTTTAGCTGGGATCTAGTAGGAGATGTTAATAGTTTGTTTAGCTGGGATCTAGTAGGAGATGTTAATAGTTTGTTTAGCTGGGATCTATTAGGAGATGTTAATAGTTTGTTTAGCTGGGATCTAGTAGGAGATGTTAATAGTTTGTTTAGCTGGGATCTAGTAGGAGATGTTAATAGTTTGTTTAGTTGGATCTAGTAGGAGATGTTAATAGTTTGTTTAGCTGGGATCTAGTAGGAGATGTTAATAGTTTGTTTAGCTGGGATCTAGTAGGAGATGTTAATAGTATGTTTAGCTGGGATCTAGTAGGAGATGCTAATAGTTTGTTCAGCATGGATCTAGTAGGAGATGTTAATAGTTTGTTTAGCTGGGATCTAGTAGGAGATGTTAATAGTTTGTTTAGCTGGGATCTAGTAGGAGATGTTAATAGCTTGTTTAGCTGGGATCTAGTAGGAGATGTTAATAGTTTGTTTAGCTGGGATCTAGTAGGAGATGTTAATAGTTTGTTTAGCTGGGATCTAGTAGGAGATGTTAATAGTTTGTTTAGCTGGGATCTAGTAGGAGATGTTAATAGTTTGTTTAGCTGGGATCTAGTTGGAGATGTTAATAGTTTGTTTAGCTGGGATCTAGTAGGAGATGTTAATAGTTTGTTTAGCTGGGATCTAGTAGGAGATGTTAATAGTTTGTTTAGCTTGGATCTAGTAGGAGATGTTAATAGTTTGTTTTACTGGGATCTAGTAGGAGATGTTAATAGTTTGTTTAGCTGGGATCTAGTAGGAGATGTTAATAGTTTGTTTAGCTTGGATCTAGTAGGAGATGTTAATAGTTTGTTTATCTGGGATCTAGTAGTAGATCTTAATAGTTTGTTTAGTTGGATCTAGTAGGAGATGTTAATAGTTTGTTTAGCTGGGATCTAGTAGGAGATGTTAATAGTTTGTTTAGCTGGGATCTAGTAGGAGATGTTAATAGTTTGTTTAGCTGGGGTCTTGCTGTGGAACTAAATAGTATTATTGCTGTGATCTAGTTGAGAAATAAATAATATATTTTGCTGGTATCTAGTAGGAGATGTTAATAGTTTGTTTAGCTGGGATCTAGTAGGAGATGTTAATAGTTTGTTTAGCTGGGATCTAGTAGGAGATGTTAATAGTTTGTTTAGCTGGGATATAGTAGGAGATGTTAATAGTTTGTTTAGCTGGGATCTAGTAGGAGATGTTAATAGTTTGTTTAGCTGGGATCTAGTAGGAGATGTTAATAGTTTGTTTAGCTGGGATCTAGTAGGAGATGTTAATAGTTTGTTTAGCTGGGATCTAGTAGTAGATGTTAATAGTTTGTTTAGTTGGATCTAGTAGGAGATG
This sequence comes from Rhaphigaster nebulosa, assembly GCA_948150685.1. Taxonomy (NCBI): domain Eukaryota; kingdom Metazoa; phylum Arthropoda; class Insecta; order Hemiptera; family Pentatomidae; genus Rhaphigaster; species Rhaphigaster nebulosa. The sequence continues at coordinate 178,954,569 of OX411307.1, read as the reverse complement.
TTAATAGTTTGTTTAGCTGGGATCTAGTAGGAGATGTTAATAGTTTGTTTAGCTGGGATCTAGTAGGAGATGTTAATAGTTTGTTTAGCTGGGGTCTTGCTGTGGAACTAAATAGTATTATTGCTGTGATCTAGTTGAGAAATAAATAATATATTTTGCTGGTATCTAGTAGGAGATGTTAATAGTTTGTTTAGCTGGGATCTAGTAGGAGATGTTAATAGTTTGTTTAGCTGGGATCTAGTAGGAGATGTTAATAGTTTCTTTAGCTTGGATCTTGTAGGAGATGTTAATAGTTTGTTTAGCTGGGATCTAGTAGGAGCTGTTAATAGTTTCTTTAGCTGGGATCTAGTAGGAGATGTTAATAGTTTGTTTAGCTGGGATCTAGTAGGAGATGTTAATAGTTTGTTTAGCTGGGATCTAGTAGGAGATGTTAATAGTTTGTTTAGCTGGGATCTAGTAGGAGATGTTAATAGTTTGTTTAGCTGGGATATAGTAGGAGATGTTAATAGTTTGTTTAGCTGGGATCTAGTAGGAGATGTTAATAGTTTGTTTAGCTGGGATCTAGTAGGAGATGTTAATAGTTTGTTTAGCTGGGATCTAGTAGGAGATGTTAATAGTTTGTTTAGCTGGGATCTAGTAGGAGATGTTAATAGTTTGTTTAGCTGGGATCTAGTAGGAGATGTTAATAGTTTGTTTAGCTGGGATCTAGTAGGAGATGTTAATAGTTTGTTTAGCTGGGATCTAGTAGGAGATGCTAATAGTTTGTTCAGCTTGGATCTTGTAGGAGATGTTAATAGTTTGTTTAGCTGGGATCTAGTAGGAGATGTTAATAGTTTGTTTAGCTGGGATCTAGTAGGAGATGTTAATAGTTTGTTTAGCTGGGATCTAGTAGGAGATGTTAATAGTTTGTTTAGCTGGGATCTAGTAGGAGATGTTAATAGTTTGTTTAGCTGGGATCTAGTAGGAGATGTTAATAGTTTGTTTAGCTGGGATCTAGTAGGAGATGTTAATAGTTTGTTTAGCTGGGATCTAGTAGGAGATGTTAATAGTTTGTTTAGCTGGGATCTAGTAGGAGATGTTAATTGTTTGTTTAGCTGGGATCTAGTAGGAGATGTTAATAGTTTGTTTAGCTGGGATCTAGTAGGAGATGTTAATAGTTTGTTTAGCTGGGATCTAGTAGGAGATGTTAATAGTTTGTTTAGCTGGGATCTAGTAGGAGATGTTAATAGTTTGTTTAGCTGGGATCTAGTAGGAGATGTTAATAGTTTGTTTAGCTGGGATCTAGTAGGAGATGTTAATAGTTTGTTTAGCTGGGATCTAGTAGGAGATGTTAATAGTTTGTTTAGCTGGGATCTAGTAGGAGATGTTAATAGTTTGTTTAGCTGGGGTCTTGCTGTGGAACTAAATAGTATTATTGCTGTGATCTAGTTGAGAAATAAATAATATATTTTGCTGGTATCTAGTAGGAGATGTTAATAGTTTGTTTAGCTGGGATCTAGTAGGAGATGTTAATAGTTTGTTTAGCTGGGATCTAGTAGGAGATGTTAATAGTTTGTTTAGCTGGGATATAGTAGGAGATGTTAATAGTTTGTTTAGCTGGGATCTAGTAGGAGATGTTAATAGTTTGTTTAGCTGGGATCTAGTAGGAGATGTTAATAGTTTGTTTAGCTGGGATCTAGTAGGAGATGTTAATAGTTTGTTTAGCTGGGATCTAATACGAGATGTTAATAGTTTGTTTTACTGGGATCTAGTAGGAGATGTTAATAGTTTGTTTAGCAGGGATCTAGTAGGAGATGTTAATAGTTTGTTTAGCTGGGATCTAGTAGGAGATGTTAATAGTTGGTTTAGCTGGGATCTAGTAGGTGATGTTAATGGTTTGTTTAGCTGGGATCTAGTAGGAGATGTTAATAGTTTGTTTAGCTGGGACCTAGTAGGAGATGTTAATAGTTTGTTTAGCTGGGATCTAGTAGGAGATGTTAATAGTTTGTTTAGCTGGGATCTAGTAGGAGATGTTAATAGTTTGTTTAGCTGGGATCTAGTAGGAGATGTTAATAGTTTGTTTAGCTGGGATCTAGTAGGAGATGTTAATAGTTTGTTTAGCTGGGATCTAGTAGGAGATGTTTATAGTATGTTTAGCTGGGATCTAGTAGGAGATGTTAATAGTTTGTTTAGCTGGGATCTAGTAGGAGATGTTAATAGTTTGTTTAGTTGGATCTAGTAGGAGATGTTAATAGTTTGTTTAGCTGGGATCTAGTAGGAGATGTTAATAGTTTGTTCAGCTGGGATCAAGTAGGAGATGTTAATAGTTTGTTTAGCTGGAATCTAGTAGGAGATGTTAATAGTTTGTTTAGCTGGGATCTAGTAGGAGATGTTAATAGTTTGTTTTACTGGGATCTAGTAGGAGATGTTAATAGTTTGTTTAGCTGGGATCTAGTAGGAGATGTTAATAGTTTGTTTAGCTGGGATCTAGTAGGAGATGTTAATAGTTTGTTTATCTGGGATCTAGTAGTAGATGTTAATAGTTTGTTTAGTTGGATCTAGTAGGAGATGTTAATAGTTTGTTTAGCAGGGATCTAGTAGGAGATGTTAATAGTTTGTTTAGCTGGGATCTAGTTGGAGATGTTAATAGTTTGTTTAGCTGGGATCTAGTAGGAGATGTTAATAGTTTGTTTAGCTGGGATCTAGTAGGAGATGTTAATAGTTTGTTTAGCTGGGATCTAGTAGGAGATGTTAATAGTTTGTTTAGCTGGGATCTAGTAGGAGATGTTAATAGTTTGTTTAGTTGGATCTAGTAGGAGATGTTAATAGTTTGTTTAGCTGGGATCTAGTAGGAGATGTTAATAGTTTGTTTAGCTGGGATCTAGTAGGAGATGTTAATAGTTTGTTTAGCTGGGATATAGTAGGAGATGTTAATAGTTTGTTTAGCTGGGATCTAGTAGGAGATGTTAATAGTTTGTTTAGCTGGGATCTAGTAGGAGATGTTAATAGTTTGTTTAGCTGGGATCTAGTAGGAGATGTTAATAGTTTGTTTATCTGGGATCTAGTAGGAGATGTTAATAGTTTGTTTAGCTGGGATCTAGTAGGAGATGTTAATAGTTTGTTTAGCTGGGATCTAGTAGGAGATGTTAATAGTTTGTTTAGCTGGGATCTAGTAGGAGATGTTAATTGTTTGTTTTACTGGGATCTAGTAGGAGATGTAAATAGTTTGTTTAGCTGGGATCTAGTAGGAGATGTTAATAGTTTGTTTTACTGGGATCTAGTAGGAGATGTTAATAGTTTGTTTTACTGGGATCTAGTAGGAGATGTTAATAGTTTGTTTAGCTGGGATCTAGTAGGAGATGTTAATAGTTTGTTTTACTGGGATGTAGTAGGAGATGTTAATAGTTTGTTTAGCTGGGATCTAGTAGGAAATGTTAATAGTTTGTTTAGCTGGGATCTAGTAGGAGATGTTAATAGTTTGTTTAGCTGGGATCTAGTAGGAGATGTTAATAGTTTGTTTAGCTGGGATCAAGTAGGAGATGTTAATAGTTTGTTTAGCTGGGATCTAGTAGGAGATGTTAATAGTTTGTTTAGCTGGGATCTAGTAGGTGATCTTAATAGTTTGTTTAGCTGGGATCTAGTAGGAGATGTTAATAGTTTGTTTAGCTGGGACCTAGTAGGAGATGTTAATAGTTTGTTTAGCTGGGATCTAGTAGGAGATGTTAATAGTTTGTTTAGCTGGGATCTAGTAGGAGATGTTAATAGTTTGTTTAGCTGGGATCTAGTAGGAGATGTTAATAGTTTGTTTAGCTGGGATCTAGTAGGAGATGTTAATAGTTTGTTTAGCTGGGATCTAGTAGGAGATGTTAATAGTTTGTTTAGCTGGGATCTAGTAGGAGATGTTAATAGTTTGTTTAGCTGGGATCTAGTAGGAGATGTTAATAGTTTGTTTAGTTGGATCTAGTAGGAGATGTTAATAGTTTGTTTAGCTGGGATCTAGTAGGAGATGTTTATAGTTTGTTTAGCTGGGATCTAGTAGGAGATGTTAATAGTTTGTTTAGCTGGGATCTAGTAGGAGATGCTAATAGTTTGTTCAGCTTGGATCTAGTAGGAGATGTTAATAGTTTGTTTAGCTGGGATCTAGTAGGAGATGTTAATAGTTTGTTTAGCTGGGATCTAGTAGGAGATGTTAATAGCTTGTTTAGCTGGGATCTAGTAGGAGATGTTAATAGTTTGTTTAGCTGGGATCTAGTAGGAGATGTTAATAGTTTGTTTAGCTGGGATCTAGTAGGAGATGTTAATAGTTTGTTTAGCTGGGATATAGTAGGAGATGTTAATAATTTGTTTAGCTGGGATCTAGTAGGAGATGTTAATAGTTTGTTTAGCTGGGATCTAGTAGGAGATGTTAATAGTTTGTTTTACTGGGATCTAGTAGGAGATGTTAAAAGTTTGTTTAGCTGGGATCGAGTAGGAGATGTTAATTGTTTGTTTAACTGGGATCTAGTAGGAGATGTTAATTGTTTGTTTAACTGGGATCTAGTAGGAGATGTTAATAGTTTGTTTATCTGGGATCTAGTAGGAGATGTTAATAGTTTGTTTAGCTGGGATCTAGTAGGAGATGTTAATAGTTTGTTTAGCTGGGATCTAGTAGGAGATGTTAATAGTTTGTTTAGCTGGGATCTAGTAGGAGATGTTAATTGTTTGTTTTACTGGGATCTAGTAGGAGATGTAAATAGTTTGTTTAGCTGGGATCTAGTAGGAGATGTTAATAGTTTATTTAGCTGGGATCTAGTAGGAGATGTTAATAGTTTGTTTAGCTGGGATCTAGTAGGAGATGTTAATAGTTTGTTTAGCTGGGATCTAGTAGGAGATGTTAATAGTTTGTTTAGCTGGGATCTAGTAGGAGATGTTAATTGTTTGTTTAGCTGGGATCTAGTAGGAGATGTTAATAGTTTGTTTAGCTGGGATCTAGTAGGAGATGTTAATAGTTTGTTTTACAGGGATCTAGTAGGAGATGTTAATAGTTTGTTTTACTGGGATCTAGTAGGAGATGTTAATAGTTTGTTTAGCTGGGATCTAGTAGGAGATGTTAATAGTTTGTTTTACTGGGATGTAGTAGGAGATGTTAATAGTTTGTTTAGCTGGGATCTAGTAGGAAATGTTAATAGTTTGTTTAGCTGGGATCTAGTAGGAGATGTTAATAGTTTGTTTAGCTGGGATCTAGTAGGAGATGTTAATAGTTTGTTTAGCTGGGATCTAGTAGGAGATGTTAATAGTTTGTTTTACTGGGATCTAGTAGGAGATGTAAATAGTTTGTTTAGCTGGGATCTAGTAGGAGATGTTAATAGTTTATTTAGCTGGGATCTAGTAGGAGATGTTAATAGTTTGTTTTACAGGGATCTAGTAGGAGATGTTAATAGTTTGTTTTACTGGGATCTAGTAGGAGATGTTAATAGTTTGTTTTACAGGGATCTAGTAGGAGATGTTAATAGTTTGTTTTACTGGGATCTAGTAGGAGATGTTAATAGTTTGTTTTACTGGGATCTAGTAGGAGATGTTAATAGTTTGTTTAGCTGGGATCTAGTAGGAGATGTTAATAGTTTGTTTAGCTGGGATCTAGTAGGAGATGTTAATAGTTTGTTTAGCTGGGATCTAGTAGGAGATGTTAATTGTTTGTTTTACTGGGATCTAGTAGGAGATGTAAATAGTTTGTTTAGCTGGGATCTAGTAGGAGATGTTAATAGTTTATTTAGCTGGGATCTAGTAGGAGATGTTAATAGTTTGTTTTACAGGGATCTAGTAGGAGATGTTAATAGTTGGTTTTACTGGGATCTAGTAGGAGATGTTAATAGTTTGTTTAGCTGGGATCTAGTAGGAGATGTTAATAGTTTGTTTTACTGGGATGTAGTAGGAGATGTTAATAGTTTGTTTAGCTGGGATCTAGTAGGAAATGTTAATAGTTTGTTTAGCTGGGATCTAGTAGGAGATGTTAATAGTTTGTTTAGCTGGGATCTAGTAGGAGATGTTAATAGTTTGTTTAGCTGGGATCAAGTAGGAGATGTTAATAGTTTGTTTAGCTGGGATCTAGTAGGAGATGTTAATAGTTTGTTTAGCTGGGATCTAGTAGGTGATCTTAATAGTTTGTTTAGCTGGGATCTAGTAGGAGATGTTAATAGTTTGTTTAGCTGGAATCTAGTAGGAGATGTTAATAGTTTGTTTAGCTGGGATCTAGTAGGAGATGTTAATAGTTTGTTTAGCTGGGATCTAGTAGGAGATGTTAATAGTTTGTTTAGCTGGGATCTAGTAGGAGATGTTAATAGTTTGTTTAGCTGGGATCTAGTAGGAGATGTTAATAGTTTGTTTAGTTGGATCTAGTAGGAGATGTTAATAGTTTGTTTAGCTGGGATCTAGTAGGAGATGTTAATAGTTTGTTTAGCTGGGATCTAGTAGGAGATGTTAATAGTTTGTTTAGCTGGGATCTAGTAGGAGATGCTAATAGTTTGTTCAGCTTGGATCTAGTAGGAGATGTTAATAGTTTGTTTAGCTGGGATCTAGTAGGAGATGTTAATAGTTTGTTTAGCTGGGATCTAGTAGGAGATGTTAATAGCTTGTTTAGCTGGGATCTAGTAGGAGATGTTAATAGTTTGTTTAGCTGGGATCTAGTAGGAGATGTTAATAGTTTGTTTAGCTGGGATCTAGTAGGAGATGTTAATAGTTTGTTTAGCTGGGATCTAGTAGGAGATGTTAATAGTTTGTTTAGCTGGGATATAGTAGGAGATGTTAATAATTTGTTTAGCTGGGATCTAGTAGGAGATGTTAATAGTTTGTTTAGCTGGGATCTAGTAGGTGATGTAAATAGTTTGTTTTACTGGGATCTAGTAGGAGATGTTAAAAGTTTGTTTAGCTGGGATCTAGTAGGAGATGTTAATTGTTTGTTTAACTGGGATCTAGTAGGAGATGTTAATTGTTTGTTTAACTGGGATCTAGTAGGAGATGTTAATAGTTTGTTTATCTGGGATCTAGTAGGAGATGTTAATAGTTTGTTTAGCTGGGATCTAGTAGGAGATGTTAATAGTTTGTTTAGCTGGGATCTAGTAGGAGATGTTAATAGTTTGTTTAGCTGGGATCTAGTAGGAGATGTTAATTGTTTGTTTTACTGGGATCTAGTAGGAGATGTAAATGGTTTGTTTAGCTGGGATCTAGTAGGAGATGTTAATAGTTTATTTAGCTGGGATCTAGTAGGAGATGTTAATAGTTTGTTTAGCTGGGATCTAGTAGGAGATGTTAATAGTTTGTTTAGCTGGGATCTAGTAGGAGATGTTAATAGTTTGTTTAGCTGGGATCTAGTAGGAGATGTTAATTGTTTGTTTAGCTGGGATCTAGTAGGAGATGTTAATAGTTTGTTTAGCTGGGATCTAGTAGGAGATGTTAATAGTTTGTTTAGCTGGGATCTAGTAGGAGATGTTAATAGTTTGTTTTACTGGGATGTAGTAGGAGATGTTAATAGTTTGTTTAGCTGGGATCTAGTAGGAGATGTTAATAGTTTGTTTAGCTGGGATCTAGTAGGAGATGTTAATAGTTTGTTTTACTGGGATGTAGTAGGAGATGTTAATAGTTTGTTTAGCTGGGATCTAGTAGGAAATGTTAATAGTTTGTTTAGCTGGGATCTAGTAGGAGATGTTAATAGTTTGTTTAGCTGGGATCTAGTAGGAGATGTTAATAGTTTGTTTAGCTGGGATCTAGTAGGAGATGTTAATAGTTTGTTTAGCTGGGATCTAGTAGGAGATGTTAATAGTTTGTTTAGCTGGGATCTAGTAGGTGATGTTAATGGTTTGTTTAGCTGGGATCTAGTAGGAGATGTTAATAGTTTGTTTAGCTGGGACCTAGTAGGAGATGTTAATAGTTTGTTTAGCTGGGATCTAGTAGGAGATGTTAATAGTTTGTTTTACAGGGATCTAGTAGGAGATGTTAATAGTTTGTTTTACTGGGATCTAGTAGGAGATGTTAATAGTTTGTTTAGCTGGGATCTAGTAGGAGATGTTAATAGTTTGTTTTACTGGGATGTAGTAGGAGATGTTAATAGTTTGTTTAGCTGGGATCTAGTAGGAAATGTTAATAGTTTGTTTAGCTGGGATCTAGTAGGAGATGTTAATAGTTTGTTTAGCTGGGATCTAGTAGGAGATGTTAATAGTTTGTTTAGCTGGGATCAAGTAGGAGATGTTAATAGTTTGTTTAGCTGGGATCTAGTAGGAGATGTTAATAGTTTGTTTAGCTGGGATCTAGTAGGTGATCTTAATAGTTTGTTTAGCTGGGATCTAGTAGGAGATGTTAATAGTTTGTTTAGCTGGGATCTAGTAGGAGATGTTAATAGTTTGTTTAGCTGGGATCTAGTAGGAGATGTTAATTGTTTGTTTTACTGGGATCTAGTAGGAGATGTAAATAGTTTGTTTAGCTGGGATCTAGTAGGAGATGTTAATAGTTTATTTAGCTGGGATCTAGTAGGAGATGTTAATAGTTTGTTTTACAGGGATCTAGTTGGAGATGTTAATAGTTTGTTTTACTGGGATCTAGTAGGAGATGTTAATAGTTTGTTTAGCTGGGATCTAGTAGGAGATGTTAATAGTTTGTTTTACTGGGATGTAGTAGGAGATGTTAATAGTTTGTTTAGCTGGGATCTAGTAGGAAATGTTAATAGTTTGTTTAGCTGGGATCTAGTAGGAGATGTTAATAGTTTGTTTTACTGGGATGTAGTAGGAGATGTTAATAGTTTGTTTAGCTGGGATCTAGTAGGAAATGTTAATAGTTTGTTAAGCTGGGATCTAGTAGGAGATGTTAATAGTTTGTTTAGCTGGGATCTAGTAGGAGATGTTAATAGTTTGTTTAGCTGGGATCAAGTAGGAGATGTTAATAGTTTGTTTAGCTGGGATCTAGTAGGAGATGTTAATAGTTTGTTTAGCTGGGATCTAGTAGGAGATGTTAATAGTTTGTTTAGCTGGGACCTAGTAGGAGATGTTAATAGTTTGTTTAGCTGGGATCTAGTAGGAGAAGTTAATAGTTTGTTTAGCTGGGACCTAGTAGGAGATGTTAATAGTTTGTTTAGCTGGGATCTAGTAGGAGATGTTAATAGTTTGTTTAGCTGGGATCTAGTAGGAGATGTTAATAGTTTGTTTAGCTGGGACCTAGTAGGAGATGTTAATAGTTTGTTTAGCTGGGATCTAGTAGGAGATGTTAATAGTTTGTTTAGCTGGGATCTAGTAGGAGATGTTAATAGTTTGTTTAGCTGGGATCTAGTAGGAGATGTTAATAGTTTGTTTAGCTGGGATCTAGTAGGAGATGCTGATAGTTTGTTCAGCTGGGATCTAGTAGGAGATGTTAATAGTTTGTTTAGCTGGGATCTAGTAGGAGATGTTAATAGTTTGTTTAGCTGGGATCTAGTAGGAGATGTTAATAGTTTGTTTAGCTGGGATCTAGTAGGAGATGCTGATAGTTTGTTCAGCTGGGATCTAGTAGGAGATGTTAATAGTTTGTTTAGCTGGGATCTAGTAGGAGATGTTAATAGTTTGTTTAGCTGGGATCTAGTAGGAGATGTTAATAGTTTGTTTAGCTGGGATCTAGTAGGAGATGCTGATAGTTTGTTCAGCTGGGATCTAGTAGGAGATGTTAATAGTTTGTTTAGCTGGGATCTAGTAGGAGATGTTAATAGTTTGTTTAGCTGGGATCTAGTAGGAGATGTTAATAGTTTGTTTAGCTGGGATCTAGTAGGAGATGTTAATAGTTTGTTTAGCTGGGATCAAGTAGGAGATGTTAATAGTTTGTTTAGCTGGGATCTAGTAGGAGATGTTAATAGTTTGTTTAGCTGGGATCTAGTAGGTGATCTTAATAGTTTGTTTAGCTGGGATCTAGTAGGAGATGTTAATAGTTTGTTTAGCTGGGATCTAGTAGGAGATGTTAATAGTTTGTTTAGCTGGGATCTAGTAGGAGATGTTAATTGTTTGTTTTACTGGGATCTAGTAGGAGATGTAAATAGTTTGTTTAGCTGGGATCTAGTAGGAGATGTTAATAGTTTATTTAGCTGGGATCTAGTAGGAGATGTTAATAGTTTGTTTTACAGGGATCTAGTTGGAGATGTTAATAGTTTGTTTTACTGGGATCTAGTAGGAGATGTTAATAGTTTGTTTAGCTGGGATCTAGTAGGAGATGTTAATAGTTTGTTTTACTGGGATGTAGTAGGAGATGTTAATAGTTTGTTTAGCTGGGATCTAGTAGGAAATGTTAATAGTTTGTTTAGCTGGGATCTAGTAGGAGATGTTAATAGTTTGTTTTACTGGGATGTAGTAGGAGATGTTAATAGTTTGTTTAGCTGGGATCTAGTAGGAAATGTTAATAGTTTGTTAAGCTGGGATCTAGTAGGAGATGTTAATAGTTTGTTTAGCTGGGATCTAGTAGGAGATGTTAATAGTTTGTTTAGCTGGGATCAAGTAGGAGATGTTAATAGTTTGTTTAGCTGGGATCTAGTAGGAGATGTTAATAGTTTGTTTAGCTGGGATCTAGTAGGAGATGTTAATAGTTTGTTTAGCTGGGACCTAGTAGGAGATGTTAATAGTTTGTTTAGCTGGGATCTAGTAGGAGAAGTTAATAGTTTGTTTAGCTGGGACCTAGTAGGAGATGTTAATAGTTTGTTTAGCTGGGATCTAGTAGGAGATGTTAATAGTTTGTTTAGCTGGGATCTAGTAGGAGATGTTAATAGTTTGTTTAGCTGGGACCTAGTAGGAGATGTTAATAGTTTGTTTAGCTGGGATCTAGTAGGAGATGTTAATAGTTTGTTTAGCTGGGATCTAGTAGGAGATGTTAATAGTTTGTTTAGCTGGGATCTAGTAGGAGATGTTAATAGTTTGTTTAGCTGGGATCTAGTAGGAGATGCTGATAGTTTGTTCAGCTGGGATCTAGTAGGAGATGTTAATAGTTTGTTTAGCTGGGATCTAGTAGGAGATGTTAATAGTTTGTTTAGCTGGGATCTAGTAGGAGATGTTAATAGTTTGTTTAGCTGGGATCTAGTAGGAGATGCTGATAGTTTGTTCAGCTGGGATCTAGTAGGAGATGTTAATAGTTTGTTTAGCTGGGATCTAGTAGGAGATGTTAATAGTTTGTTTAGCTGGGATCTAGTAGGAGATGTTAATAGTTTGTTTAGCTGGGATCTAGTAGGAGATGCTGATAGTTTGTTCAGCTGGGATCTAGTAGGAGATGTTAATAGTTTGTTTAGCTGGGATCTAGTAGGAGATGTTAATAGTTTGTTTAGCTGGGATCTAGTAGGAGATGTTAATAGTTTGTTTAGCTGGGATCTAGTAGGAGATGCTGATAGTTTGTTCAGCTGGGATCTAGTAGGAGATGTTAATAGTTTGTTTAGCTGGGATCTAGTAGGAGATGTTAATAGTTTGTTTAGCTGGGATCTAGTAGGAGATGTTAATAGTTTGTTTAGCTGGGATCTAGTAGGAGATGCTGATAGTTTGTTCAGCTGGGATCTAGTAGGAGATGCTGATAGTTTGTTCAGCTGGGATCTAGTAGGAGATGTTAATAGTTTGTTTAGCTGGGATCTAGTAGGAGATGTTAATAGTTTGTTTAGCTGGGATCTAGTAGGAGATGTTAATAGTTTGTTTAGCTGGGATCTAGTAGGAGATGCTGATAGTTTGTTCAGCTGGGATCTAGTAGGAGATGCTGATAGTTTGTTCAGCTGGGATCTAGTAGGAGATGTTAATAGTTTGTTTAGCTGGGATCTAGTAGGAGATGTTAATAGTTTGTTTAGCTGGGATCTAGTAGGAGATGTTAATAGTTTGTTTAGCTGGGATCTAGTAGGAGATGCTGATAGTTTGTTCAGCTGGGATCTAGTAGGAGATGCTGATAGTTTGTTCAGCTGGGATCTAGTAGGAGATGTTAATAGTTTGTTTAGCTGGGATCTAGTAGGAGATGTTAATAGTTTGTTTAGCTGGGATCTAGTAGGAGATGCTGATAGTTTGTTCAGCTGGGATCTAGTAGGAGATGCTGATAGTTTGTTTAGCTGGGATCTAGTAGGAGATGTTAATAGTTTGTTTAGCTGGGATCTAGTAGGAGATGTTAATAGTTTGTTTAGCTGGGATCTAGTAGGAGATGTTAATAGTTTGTTTAGCTGGGATCTAGTAGGAGATGTTAATAGTTTGTTTAGCTGGGATCTAGTAGGAGATGTTAATAGTTTGTTTAGCTGGGATCTAGTAAGAGATGTTAATAGTTTGTTTAGCTGGGACCTAGTAGGAGATGTTAATAGTTTGTTTAGCTGGGATCTAGTAGGAGATGTTAATAGTTTGTTTAGCTGGGATCTAGTAGGAGATGTTAATAGTTTGTTTAGCTGGGATCTAGTAGGAGATGTTAATAGTTTGTTTAGCTGGGATCTAGAAGGAGATGTTAATAGTTTGTTTAGCTGGGATCTAGTAGGAGATGTTAATAGTTTGTTTAGCTGGGATCTAGTAGGAGATGCTGATAGTTTGTTCAGCTGGGATCTAGTAGGAGATGTTAATAGTTTGTTTAGCTGGGATCTAGTAGGAGATGTTAATAGCTTGTTTAGCTGGGATCTAGTAGGAGATGTTAATAGTTTGTTTAGCTGGGATCTAGTAGGAGATGTTAATAGTTTGTTTAGCTGGGATCTAGTAGGTGATGTTAATAGTTTGTTTAGCTGGGATCTAGTAGGAGATGTTAATAGTTTGTTTAGCTGGGATATAGTAGGAGATGTTAATAATTTGTTTAGCTGGGATCTAGTAGGAGATGTTAATAGTTTGTTTAGCTGGGATCTAGTAGGAGATGTTAATAGTTTGTTTTACTGGGATCTAGTAGGAGATGTTAAAAGTTTGTTTAGCTGGGATCTAGTAGGAGATGTTAATTGTTTGTTTAACTGGGATCTAGTAGGAGATGTTAATTGTTTGTTTAACTGGGATCTAGTAGGAGATGTTAATAGTTTGTTTATCTGGGATCTAGTAGGAGATGTTAATAGTTTGTTTAGCTGGGATCTAGTAGGAGATGTTAATAGTTTGTTTAGCTGGGATCTAGTAGGAGATGTTAATAGTTTGTTTAGCTGGGATCTAGTAGGAGATGTTAATTGTTTGTTTTACTGGGATCTAGTAGGAGATGTGAATAGTTTGTTTAGCTGGGATCTAGTAGGAGATGTTAATAGTTTATTTAGCTGGGATCTAGTAGGAGATGTTAATAGTTTGTTTTACTGGGATCTAGTAGGAGATGTTAATAGTTTGTTTAGCTGGGATCAAGTAGGAGATGTTAATAGTTTGTTTAGCTGGGATCTAGTAGGAGATGTTAATTGTTTGTTTAGCTGGGATCTAGTAGGTGATCTTAATAGTTTGTTTAGCTGGGATCTAGTAGGAGATGTTAATAGTTTGTTTAGCTGGGACCTAGTAGGAGATGTTAATAGTTTATTTAGCTGGGATCTAGTAGGAGATGTTAATAGTTTATTTAGCTGGGATCTAGTAGGAGATGTTAATAGTTTGTTTTACAGGGATCTAGTAGGAGATGTTAATAGTTTGTTTTACTGGGATCTAGTAGGAGATGTTAATAGTTTGTTTAGCTGGGATCAAGTAGGAGATGTTAATAGTTTGTTTAGCTGGGATCTAGTAGGAGATGTTAATAGTTTGTTTAGCTGGGATCTAGTAGGTGATCTTAATAGTTTGTTTAGCTGGGATCTAGTAGGAGATGTTAATAGTTTGTTTAGCTGGGACCTAGTAGGAGATGTTAATAGTTTGTTTAGCTGGGATCTAGTAGGAGATGTTAATAGTTTGTTTAGCTGGGATCTAGTAGGAGATGTTAATAGTTTGTTTAGCTGGGATCTAGTAGGAGATGTTAATAGTTTGTTTAGCTGGGATCTAGTAGGAGATGTTAATAGTTTGTTTAGCTGGGATCTAGTAGGAGATGTTAATAGTTTGTTTAGCTGGGATCTAGTAGGAGATGTTAATAGTTTGTTTAGCTGGGATCTAGTAGGAGATGTTAATAGTTTGTTTAGCTGGGATCTAGTAGGAGATGTTAATAGTTTGTTTAGCTGGGATCTAGTAGGAGATGTTAATAGTTTGTTTAGCTGGGATCTAGTAGGAGATGTTAATAGTTTGTTTAGCTGGGATCTAGTAGGAGATGTTAATAGTTTGTTTAGCTGGGATCTAGTAGGAGATGTTAATAGTTTGTTTAGTTGGATCTAGTAGGAGATGTTAATAGTTTGTTTAGCTGGGATCTAGTAGGAGATGTTAATAGTTTGTTTAGCTGGGATCTAGTAGGAGATGTTAATAGTTTGTTGAGCTGGGATCTAGTAGGAGATGCTGATAGTTTGTTCAGCTGGGATCTAGTAGGAGATGTTAATAGTTTGTTTAGCTGGGATCTAGTAGGAGATGTTAATAGCTTGTTTAGCTGGGATCTAGTAGGAGATGTTAATAGTTTGTTTAGCTGGGATCTAGTAGGAGATGTTAATAGTTTGTTTAGCTGGGATCTAGTAGGAGATGTTAATAGTTTGTTTAGCTGGGATCTAGTAGGAGATGTTAATAGTTTGTTTAGCTGGGATCTAGTAGGAGATGTTAATAGTTTGTTTAGTTGGATCTAGTAGGAGATGTTAATAGTTTGTTTAGCTGGGATCTAGTAGGAGATGTTAATAGTTTGTTTAGCTGGGATCTAGTAGGAGATGTTAATAGTTTGTTTAGCTGGGATCTAGTAGGAGATGCTGATAGTTTGTTCAGCTGGGATCTAGTAGGAGATGTTAATAGTTTGTTTAGCTGGGATCTAGTAGGAGATGTTAATAGCTTGTTTAGCTGGGATCTAGTAGGAGATGTTAATAGTTTGTTTAGCTGGGATCTAGTAGGAGATGTTAATAGTTTGTTTAGCTGGGATCTAGTAGGAGATGTTAATTGTTTGTTTAACTGGGATCTAGTAGGAGATGTTAATAGTTTGTTTATCTGGGATCTAGTAGGAGATGTTAATAGTTTGTTTAGCTGGGATCTAGTAGGAGATGTTAATAGTTTGTTTAGCTGGGATCTAGTAGGAGATGTTAATAGTTTGTTTAGCTGGGATCTAGTAGGAGATGTTAATTGTTTGTTTTACTGGGATCTAGTAGGAGATGTAAATAGTTTGTTTAGCTGGGATCTAGTAGGAGATGTTAATAGTTTATTTAGCTGGGATCTAGTAGGAGATGTTAATAGTTTGTTTTACAGGGATCTAGTAGGAGATGTTAATAGTTTGTTTTTCTGGCATCTAGTAGGAGATGTTAATAGTTTGTTTAGCTGGGATCTAGTAGGAGATGTTAATAGTTTGTTTAGCTGGGATCTAGTAGGAGATGTTAATAGTTTGTTTAGCTGGGATCTAGTAGGAGATGTTAATAGTTTGTTTAGCTGGGATCTAGTAGGAGATGTTAATAGTTTGTTTAGCTGGGATATAGTAGGAGATGTTAATAATTTGTTTAGCTGGGATCTAGTAGGAGATGTTAATAGTTTGTTTAGCTGGGATCTAGTAGGAGATGTTAATAGTTTGTTTTACTGGGATCTAGTAGGAGATGTTAAAAGTTTGTTTAGCTGGGATCGAGTAGGAGATGTTAATTGTTTGTTTAACTGGGATCTAGTAGGAGATGTTAATTGTTTGTTTAACTGGGATCTAGTAGGAGATGTTAATAGTTTGTTTATCTGGGATCTAGTAGGAGATGTTAATAGTTTGTTTAGCTGGGATCTAGTAGGAGATGTTAATAGTTTGTTTAGCTGGGATCTAGTAGGAGATGTTAATAGTTTGTTTAGCTGGGATCTAGTAGGAGATGTTAATTGTTTGTTTTACTGGGATCTAGTAGGAGATGTAAATAGTTTGTTTAGCTGGGATCTAGTAGGAGATGTTAATAGTTTATTTAGCTGGGATCTAGTAGGAGATGTTAATAGTTTGTTTAGCTGGGATCTAGTAGGAGATGTTAATAGTTTGTTTAGCTGGGATCTAGTAGGAGATGTTAATAGTTTGTTTAGCTGGGATCTAGTAGGAGATGTTAATTGTTTGTTTAGCTGGGATCTAGTAGGAGATGTTAATAGTTTGTTTAGCTGGGATCTAGTAGGAGATGTTAATAGTTTGTTTAGCTGGGATCTAGTAGGAGATGTTAATAGTTTGTTTTACTGGGATGTAGTAGGAGATGTTAATAGTTTGTTTAGCTGGGATCTAGTAGGAGATGTTAATAGTTTGTTTAGCTGGGATCTAGTAGGAGATGTTAATAGTTTGTTTTACTGGGATGTAGTAGGAGATGTTAATAGTTTGTTTAGCTGGGATCTAGTAGGAAATGTTAATAGTTTGTTTAGCTGGGATCTAGTAGGAGATGTTAATAGTTTGTTTAGCTGGGATCTAGTAGGAGATGTTAATAGTTTGTTTAGCTGGGACCTAGTAGGAGATGTTAATAGTTTGTTTAGCTGGGATCTAGTAGGAGATGTTAATAGTTTGTTTTACTGGGATCTAGTAGGAGATGTTAAAAGTTTGTTTAGCTGGGATCTAGTAGGAGATGTTAATTGTTTGTTTAACTGGGATCTAGTAGGAGATGTTAATTGTTTGTTTAACTGGGATCTAGTAGGAGATGTTAATAGTTTGTTTATCTGGGATCTAGTAGGAGATGTTAATAGTTTGTTTAGCTGGGATCTAGTAGGAGATGTTAATAGTTTGTTTTACTGGGATGTAGTAGGAGATGTTAGTAGTTTGTTTTACAGGGATCTAGTAGGAGATGTTAATAGTTTGTTTTACTGGGATCTAGTAGGAGATGTTAATAGTTTGTTTAGCTGGGATCAAGTAGGAGATGTTAATAGTTTGTTTAGCTGGGATCTAGTAGGAGATGTTAATAGTTTGTTTAGCTGGGATCTAGTAGGTGATCTTAATAGTTTGTTTAGCTGGGATCTAGTAGGAGATGTTAATAGTTTGTTTAGCTGGGACCTAGTAGGAGATGTTAATAGTTTATTTAGCTGGGATCTAGTAGGAGATGTTAATAGTTTATTTAGCTGGGATCTAGTAGGAGATGTTAATAGTTTGTTTTACAGGGATCTAGTAGGAGATGTTAATAGTTTGTTTTACTGGGATCTAGTAGGAGATGTTAATAGTTTGTTTAGCTGGGATCAAGTAGGAGATGTTAATAGTTTGTTTAGCTGGGATCTAGTAGGAGATGTTAATAGTTTGTTTAGCTGGGATCTAGTAGGTGATCTTAATAGTTTGTTTAGCTGGGATCTAGTAGGAGATGTTAATAGTTTGTTTAGCTGGGACCTAGTAGGAGATGTTAATAGTTTGTTTAGCTGGGATCTAGTAGGAGATGTTAATAGTTTGTTTAGCTGGGATCTAGTAGGAGATGTTAATAGTTTGTTTAGCTGGGATCTAGTAGGAGATGTTAATAGTTTGTTTAGCTGGGATCTAGTAGGAGATGTTAATAGTTTGTTTAGCTGGGATCTAGTAGGAGATGTTAATAGTTTGTTTTACTGGGATCTAGTAGGAGATGTTAAAAGTTTGTTTAGCTGGGATCTAGTAGGAGATGTTAATTGTTTGTTTAACTGGGATCTAGTAGGAGATGTTAATTGTTTGTTTAACTGGGATCTAGTAGGAGATGTTAATAGTTTGTTTATCTGGGATCTAGTAGGAGATGTTAATAGTTTGTTTAGCTGGGATCTAGTAGGAGATGTTAATAGTTTGTTTTACTGGGATGTAGTAGGAGATGTTAGTAGTTTGTTTTACAGGGATCTAGTAGGAGATGTTAATAGTTTGTTTTACTGGGATCTAGTAGGAGATGTTAATAGTTTGTTTAGCTGGGATCAAGTAGGAGATGTTAATAGTTTGTTTAGCTGGGATCTAGTAGGAGATGTTAATAGTTTGTTTAGCTGGGATCTAGTAGGTGATCTTAATAGTTTGTTTAGCTGGGATCTAGTAGGAGATGTTAATAGTTTGTTTAGCTGGGACCTAGTAGGAGATGTTAATAGTTTATTTAGCTGGGATCTAGTAGGAGATGTTAATAGTTTATTTAGCTGGGATCTAGTAGGAGATGTTAATAGTTTGTTTTACAGGGATCTAGTAGGAGATGTTAATAGTTTGTTTTACTGGGATCTAGTAGGAGATGTTAATAGTTTGTTTAGCTGGGATCAAGTAGGAGATGTTAATAGTTTGTTTAGCTGGGATCTAGTAGGAGATGTTAATAGTTTGTTTAGCTGGGATCTAGTAGGTGATCTTAATAGTTTGTTTAGCTGGGATCTAGTAGGAGATGTTAATAGTTTGTTTAGCTGGGACCTAGTAGGAGATGTTAATAGTTTGTTTAGCTGGGATCTAGTAGGAGATGTTAATAGTTTGTTTAGCTGGGATCTAGTAGGAGATGTTAATAGTTTGTTTAGCTGGGATCTAGTAGGAGATGTTAATAGTTTGTTTAGCTGGGATCTAGTAGGAGATGTTAATAGTTTGTTTAGCTGGGATCTAGTAGGAGATGTTAATAGTTTGTTTAGCTGGGATCTAGTAGGAGATGTTAATAGTTTGTTTAGCTGGGATCTAGTAGGAGATGTTAATAGTTTGTTTAGCTGGGATCTAGTAGGAGATGTTAATAGTTTGTTTAGCTGGGATCTAGTAGGAGATGTTAATAGTTTGTTTAGCTGGGATCTAGTAGGAGATGTTAATAGTTTGTTTAGCTGGGATCTAGTAGGAGATGTTAATAGTTTGTTTAGCTGGGATCTAGTAGGAGATGTTAATAGTTTGTTTAGTTGGATCTAGTAGGAGATGTTAATAGTTTGTTTAGCTGGGATCTAGTAGGAGATGTTAATAGTTTGTTTAGCTGGGATCTAGTAGGAGATGTTAATAGTTTGTTTAGCTGGGATCTAGTAGGAGATGCTGATAGTTTGTTCAGCTGGGATCTAGTAGGAGATGTTAATAGTTTGTTTAGCTGGGATATAGTAGGAGATGTTAATAGCTTGTTTAGCTGGGATCTAGTAGGAGATGTTAATAGTTTGTTTAGCTGGGATCTAGTAGGAGATGTTAATAGTTTGTTTAGCTGGGATCTAGTAGGAGATGTTAATTGTTTGTTTAACTGGGATCTAGTAGGAGATGTTAATAGTTTGTTTATCTGGGATCTAGTAGGAGATGTTAATAGTTTGTTTAGCTGGGATCTAGTAGGAGATGTTAATAGTTTGTTTAGCTGGGATCTAGTAGGAGATGTTAATAGTTTGTTTAGCTGGGATCTAGTAGGAGATGTTAATTGTTTGTTTTACTGGGATCTAGTAGGAGATGTAAATAGTTTGTTTAGCTGGGATCTAGTAGGAGATGTTAATAGTTTATTTAGCTGGGATCTAGTAGGAGATGTTAATAGTTTGTTTTACAGGGATCTAGTAGGAGATGTTAATAGTTTGTTTTTCTGGCATCTAGTAGGAGATGTTAATAGTTTGTTTAGCTGGGATCTAGTAGGAGATGTTAATAGTTTGTTTTACTGGGATGTAGTAGGAGATGTTAATAGTTTGTTTAGCTGGGATCTAGTAGGAAATGTTAATAGTTTGTTTAGCTGGGATCTAGTAGGAGATGTTAATAGTTTGTTTAGCTGGGATCTAGTAGGAGATGTTAATAGTTTGTTTAGCTGGGATCAAGTAGGAGATGTTAATAGTTTGTTTAGCTGGGATCTAGTAGGAGATGTTAATAGTTTGTTTAGCTGGGATCTAGTAGGTGATCTTAATAGTTTGTTTAGCTGGGATCTAGTAGGAGATGTTAATAGTTTGTTTAGCTGGGACCTAGTAGGAGATGTTAATAGTTTATTTAGCTGGGATCTAGTAGGAGATGTTAATAGTTTATTTAGCTGGGATCTAGTAGGAGATGTTAATAGTTTGTTTTACAGGGATCTAGTAGGAGATGTTAATAGTTTGTTTTACTGGGATCTAGTAGGAGATGTTAATAGTTTGTTTAGCTGGGATCAAGTAGGAGATGTTAATAGTTTGTTTAGCTGGGATCTAGTAGGAGATGTTAATAGTTTGTTTAGCTGGGATCTAGTAGGTGATCTTAATAGTTTGTTTAGCTGGGATCTAGTAGGAGATGTTAATAGTTTGTTTAGCTGGGACCTAGTAGGAGATGTTAATAGTTTGTTTAGCTGGGATCTAGTAGGAGATGTTAATAGTTTGTTTAGCTGGGATCTAGTAGGAGATGTTAATAGTTTGTTTAGCTGGGATCTAGTAGGAGATGTTAATAGTTTGTTTAGCTGGGATCTAGTAGGAGATGTTAATAGTTTGTTTAGCTGGGATCTAGTAGGAGATGTTAATAGTTTGTTTAGCTGGGATCTAGTAGGAGATGTTAATAGTTTGTTTAGCTGGGATCTAGTAGGAGATGTTAATAGTTTGTTTAGCTGGGATCTAGTAGGAGATGTTAATAGTTTGTTTAGCTGGGATCTAGTAGGAGATGTTAATAGTTTGTTTAGCTGGGATCTAGTAGGAGATGTTAATAGTTTGTTTAGCTGGGATCTAGTAGGAGATGTTAATAGTTTGTTTAGCTGGGATCTAGTAGGAGATGTTAATAGTTTGTTTAGTTGGATCTAGTAGGAGATGTTAATAGTTTGTTTAGCTGGGATCTAGTAGGAGATGTTAATAGTTTGTTTAGCTGGGATCTAGTAGGAGATGTTAATAGTTTGTTTAGCTGGGATCTAGTAGGAGATGCTGATAGTTTGTTCAGCTGGGATCTAGTAGGAGATGTTAATAGTTTGTTTAGCTGGGATCTAGTAGGAGATGTTAATAGCTTGTTTAGCTGGGATCTAGTAGGAGATGTTAATAGTTTGTTTAGCTGGGATCTAGTAGGAGATGTTAATAGTTTGTTTAGCTGGGATCTAGTAGGAGATGTTAATTGTTTGTTTAACTGGGATCTAGTAGGAGATGTTAATAGTTTGTTTATCTGGGATCTAGTAGGAGATGTTAATAGTTTGTTTAGCTGGGATCTAGTAGGAGATGTTAATAGTTTGTTTAGCTGGGATCTAGTAGGAGATGTTAATAGTTTGTTTAGCTGGGATCTAGTAGGAGATGTTAATTGTTTGATTTACTGGGATCTAGTAGGAGATGTAAATAGTTTGTTTAGCTGGGATCTAGTAGGAGATGTTAATAGTTTATTTAGCTGGGATCTAGTAGGAGATGTTAATAGTTTGTTTTACAGGGATCTAGTAGGAGATGTTAATAGTTTGTTTTTCTGGCATCTAGTAGGAGATGTTAATAGTTTGTTTAGCTGGGATCTAGTAGGAGATGTTAATAGTTTGTTTAGCTGGGATCAAGTAGGAGATGTTAATAGTTTGTTTAGCTGGGATCTAGTAGGAGATGTTAATAGTTTGTTTAGCTGGGATCTAGTAGGTGATGTTAATAGTTTGTTTAGCTGGGATCTAGTAGGAGATGTTAATAGTTTGTTTAGCTGGGATCTAGTAGGAGATGTTAATAGTTTGTTTAGCTGGGATCTAGTAGGAGATGTTAATAGTTTGTTTAGCTGGGATCTAGTAGGTGATGTTAATAGTTTGTTTAGCTGGGATCTAGTAGGAGATGTTAATAGTTTGTTTAGCTGGGGTCTTGCTGTGGAACTAAATAGTATTATTGCTGTGATCTAGTTGAGAAATAAATAATATATTTTGCTGGGATCTAGTAGGAGATGTTAATAGTTTGTTTTGCTGGGATCTTGCTTTGGAACTAAATAGTATTATTGCTGTGATCTAGTTGAGAAATAAATAATATGTTTTGCTGGGATCTAGTAGGAGATGCTAATAGTTTGTTTAGCTGGGATCAAGTAGGAGATGTTAATAGTTTGTTTAGCTGGGATCTAGTAGGAGATGTTAATAGTTTGTTTAGCTGGGACCTAGTAGGAGATGTTAATAGTTTGTTTAGCTGGGATCTAGTAGGAGATGTTAATAGTTTGTTTAGCTGGGATCTAGTAGGAGATGTTAATAGTTTGTTTAGCTGGGATCTAGTAGGAGATGTTAATAGTTTGTTTAGCTGGGATCTAGTAGGAGATGTTAATAGTTTGTTTAGCTGGGATCTAGTAGGAGATGTTAATAGTTTGTTTAGCTGGGATCTAGTAGGAGATGTTAATAGTTTGTTTAGCTGGGATCTAGTAGGAGATGTTAATAGTTTGTTTAGTTGGATCTAGTAGGAGATGTTAATAGTTTGTTTAGCTGGGATCTAGTAGGAGATGTTAATAGTTTGTTTAGCTGGGATCTAGTAGGAGATGTTAATAGTTTGTTTAGCTGGGATCTAGTAGGAGATGCTAATAGTTTGTTCAGCTTGGATCTAGTAGGAGATGTTAATAGTTTGTTTAGCTGGGATCTAGTAGGAGATGTTAATAGTTTGTTTAGCTGGGATCTAGTAGGAGATGTTAATAGCTTGTTTAGCTGGGATCTAGTAGGAGATGTTAATAGTTTGTTTAGCTGGGATCTAGTAGGAGATGTTAATAGTTTGTTTAGCTGGGATCTAGTAGGAGATGTTAATTGTTTGTTTAACTGGGATCTAGTAGGAGATGTTAATAGTTTGTTTATCTGGGATCTAGTAGGAGATGTTAATAGTTTGTTTAGCTGGGATCTAGTAGGAGATGTTAATAGTTTGTTTAGCTGGGATCTAGTAGGAGATGTTAATAGTTTGTTTAGCTGGGATCTAGTAGGAGATGTTAATTGTTTGTTTTACTGGGATCTAGTAGGAGATGTAAATAGTTTGTTTAGCTGGGATCTAGTAGGAGATGTTAATAGTTTATTTAGCTGGGATCTAGTAGGAGATGTTAATAGTTTGTTTTACAGGGATCTAGTAGGAGATGTTAATAGTTTGTTTTTCTGGCATCTAGTAGGAGATGGTAATAGTTTGTTTAGCTGGGATCTAGTAGGAGATGTTAATAGTTTGTTTATCTGGGATCTAGTAGGAGATGCTAATAGTTTGTTTTACTGGGATCTAGTAGGAGATGTTAATAATTGTTTAGCTGGGATCTAGTAGGAGATGTTAATAGTTTGTTTAGCTGGGATCTAGTAGGAGATGTTAATAGTTTGTTTAGCTGGGATCTAGTAGGAGATGTTAATAGTTTGTTTAGCTGGGATCTAGTAGGTGATGTTAATAGTTTGTTTAGCTGGGATCTAGTAGGAGATGTTAATAGTTTGTTTAGCTGGGATCTAGTAGGAGATGTTAATAGTTTGTTTAGCTGGGATCTAGTAGGAGATGTTAATAGTTTGTTTAGCTGGGGTCTTGCTGTGGAACTAAATAGTATTATTGCTGTGATCTAGTTGAGAAATAAATAATATATTTTGCTGGTATCTAGTAGGAGATGTTAATAGTTTGTTTAGCTGGGATCTAGTAGGAGATGTTAATAGTTTGTTTAGCTGGGATCTAGTAGGAGATGTTAATAGTTTGTTTAGCTGGGATATAGTAGGAGATGTTAATAGTTTGTTTAGCTGGGATCTAGTAGGAGATGTTAATAGTTTGTTTAGCTGGGATCTAGTAGGAGATGTTAATAGTTTGTTTAGCTGGGATCTAGTAGGAGATGTTAATAGTTTGTTTAGCTGTGATCTAGTAGTCGATGTTAATAGTTTGTTTAGTTGGATCTAGTAGGAGATGTTAATAGTTTGTTTAGCTGGGATCTAGTAGGAGATGTTAATAGTTTGTTTAGCTGGGATCTAGTAGGAGATGTTAATAGTTTGTTTAGCTGGGGTCTTGCTGTGGAACTAAATAGTATTATTGCTGTGATCTAGTTGAGAAATAAATAATATATTTTGCTGGTATCTAGTAGGAGATGTTAATAGTTTGTTTAGCTGGGATCTAGTAGGAGATGTTAATAGTTTGTTTAGCTGGGATCTAGTAGGAGATGTTAATAGTTTGTTTAGCTGGGATCTAGTAGGAGATGTTAATAGTTTGTTTAGCTGGGATCTAGTAGGAGATGTTAATAGTTTGTTTAGCTGGGATCTAGTAGGAGATGTTAATAGTTTGTTTAGCTGGGATCTAGTAGGAGATGTTAATAGTTTGTTTAGCTGGGATCTAGTAGGAGATGTTAATTGTTTGTTTAGCTGGGATCTAGTAGGAGATGTTAATAGTTTGTTTAGCTGGGATCTAGTAGGAGATGTTAATAGTTTGTTTAGCTGGGATCTAGTAGGAGATGTTAATAGTTTGTTTAGCTGGGATCTAGTAGGAGATGTTAATAGTTTGTTTAGCTGGGATCTAGTAGGAGATGTTAATAGTTTGTTTAGCTGGGATCTAGTAGGAGATGTTAATAGTTTGTTTAGCTGGGATCTAGTAGGAGATGTTAATAGTTTGTTTAGCTGGGATCTAGTAGGAGATGTTAATAGTTTGTTTAGCTGGGATCTAGTAGGAGATGTTAATAGTTTGTTTAGCTGGGATCTAGTAGGAGATGCTAATAGTTTGTTCAGCTTGGATCTTGTAGGAGATGTTAATAGTTTGTTTAGCTGGGATCTAGTAGGAGATGTTAATAGTTTATTTAGCTGGGATCTAGTAGGAGATGTTAATAGTTTGTTTAGCTGGGATCTAGTAGGAGATGTTAATAGTTTGTTTAGCTGGGATCTAGTAGGAGATGTTAATAGTTTGTTTAGCTGGGATCTAGTAGGAGATGTTAATAGTTTGTTTAGCTGGGATCTAGTAGGAGATGTTAATAGTTTGTTTAGCTGGGATCTAGTAGGAGATGTTAATTGTTTGTTTAGCTGGGATCTAGTAGGAGATGTTAATAGTTTGTTTAGCTGGGATCTAGTAGGAGATGTTAATAGTTTGTTTAGCTGGGATCTAGTAGGAGATGTTAATAGTTTGTTTAGCTGGGATCTAGTAGGAGATGTTAATAGTTTGTTTAGCTGGGATCTAGTAGGAGATGTTAATAGTTTGTTTAGCTGGGATCTAGTAGGAGATGTTAATAGTTTGTTTAGCTGGGATCTAGTAGGAGATGTTAATAGTTTGTTTAGCTGGGATCTAGTAGGAGATGTTAATAGTTTGTTTAGCTGGGATCTAGTAGGAGATGTTAATAGTTTGTTTAGCTGGGATCTAGTAGGAGATGTTAATAGTTTGTTTAGCTGGGATCTAGTAGGAGATGTTAATAGTTTGTTTAGCTGGGATCTAGTAGGAGATGTTAATAGTTTATTTAGCTGGGATCTAGTAGGAGATGTTAATAGTTTGTTTAGCTGGGATCTAGTAGGAGATGTTAATAGTTTGTTTAGCTGGGATCTAGTAGGAGATGTTAATAGTTTGTTTAGCTGGGATCTAGTAGGAGATGTTAATAGTTTGTTTAGCTGGGATCTAGTAGGAGATGTTAATAGTTTGTTTAGCTGGGATCTAGTAGGAGATGTAAATAGTTTGTTTAGCTGGGATCTAGTAGGAGATGTTAATAGTTTATTTAGCTGGGATCTAGTAGGAGATGTTAATAGTTTGTTTAGCTGGGATCTAGTAGGAGATGTTAATAGTTTGTTTAGCTGGGATCTAGTAGGAGATGTTAATAGTTTGTTTAGCTGGGATCTAGTAGGAGATGTTAATTGTTTGTTTAGCTGGGATCTAGTAGGAGATGTTAATAGTTTGTTTAGCTGGGATCTAGTAGGAGATGTTAATAGTTTGTTTAGCTGGGATCTAGTAGGAGATGTTAATAGTTTGTTTTACTGGGATGTAGTAGGAGATGTTAATAGTTTGTTTAGCTGGGATCTAGTAGGAGATGTTAATAGTTTGTTTAGCTGGGATCTAGTAGGAGATGTTAATAGTTTGTTTTACTGGGATGTAGTAGGAGATGTTAATAGTTTGTTTAGCTGGGATCTAGTAGGAAATGTTAATAGTTTGTTTAGCTGGGATCTAGTAGGAGATGTTAATAGTTTGTTTAGCTGGGATCTAGTAGGAGATGTTAATAGTTTGTTTAGCTGGGACCTAGTAGGAGATGTTAATAGTTTGTTTAGCTGGGATCTAGTAGGAGATGTTAATAGTTTGTTTTACTGGGATCTAGTAGGAGATGTTAAAAGTTTGTTTAGCTGGGATCTAGTAGGAGATGTTAATTGTTTGTTTAACTGGGATCTAGTAGGAGATGTTAATTGTTTGTTTAACTGGGATCTAGTAGGAGATGTTAATAGTTTGTTTATCTGGGATCTAGTAGGAGATGTTAATAGTTTGTTTAGCTGGGATCTAGTAGGAGATGTTAATAGTTTGTTTTACTGGGATGTAGTAGGAGATGTTAGTAGTTTGTTTTACAGGGATCTAGTAGGAGATGTTAATAGTTTGTTTTACTGGGATCTAGTAGGAGATGTTAATAGTTTGTTTAGCTGGGATCAAGTAGGAGATGTTAATAGTTTGTTTAGCTGGGATCTAGTAGGAGATGTTAATAGTTTGTTTAGCTGGGATCTAGTAGGTGATCTTAATAGTTTGTTTAGCTGGGATCTAGTAGGAGATGTTAATAGTTTGTTTAGCTGGGACCTAGTAGGAGATGTTAATAGTTTATTTAGCTGGGATCTAGTAGGAGATGTTAATAGTTTATTTAGCTGGGATCTAGTAGGAGATGTTAATAGTTTGTTTTACAGGGATCTAGTAGGAGATGTTAATAGTTTGTTTTACTGGGATCTAGTAGGAGATGTTAATAGTTTGTTTAGCTGGGATCAAGTAGGAGATGTTAATAGTTTGTTTAGCTGGGATCTAGTAGGAGATGTTAATAGTTTGTTTAGCTGGGATCTAGTAGGTGATCTTAATAGTTTGTTTAGCTGGGATCTAGTAGGAGATGTTAATAGTTTGTTTAGCTGGGACCTAGTAGGAGATGTTAATAGTTTGTTTAGCTGGGATCTAGTAGGAGATGTTAATAGTTTGTTTAGCTGGGATCTAGTAGGAGATGTTAATAGTTTGTTTAGCTGGGATCTAGTAGGAGATGTTAATAGTTTGTTTAGCTGGGATCTAGTAGGAGATGTTAATAGTTTGTTTAGCTGGGATCTAGTAGGAGATGTTAATAGTTTGTTTTACTGGGATCTAGTAGGAGATGTTAAAAGTTTGTTTAGCTGGGATCTAGTAGGAGATGTTAATTGTTTGTTTAACTGGGATCTAGTAGGAGATGTTAATTGTTTGTTTAACTGGGATCTAGTAGGAGATGTTAATAGTTTGTTTATCTGGGATCTAGTAGGAGATGTTAATAGTTTGTTTAGCTGGGATCTAGTAGGAGATGTTAATAGTTTGTTTTACTGGGATGTAGTAGGAGATGTTAGTAGTTTGTTTTACAGGGATCTAGTAGGAGATGTTAATAGTTTGTTTTACTGGGATCTAGTAGGAGATGTTAATAGTTTGTTTAGCTGGGATCAAGTAGGAGATGTTAATAGTTTGTTTAGCTGGGATCTAGTAGGAGATGTTAATAGTTTGTTTAGCTGGGATCTAGTAGGTGATCTTAATAGTTTGTTTAGCTGGGATCTAGTAGGAGATGTTAATAGTTTGTTTAGCTGGGACCTAGTAGGAGATGTTAATAGTTTATTTAGCTGGGATCTAGTAGGAGATGTTAATAGTTTATTTAGCTGGGATCTAGTAGGAGATGTTAATAGTTTGTTTTACAGGGATCTAGTAGGAGATGTTAATAGTTTGTTTTACTGGGATCTAGTAGGAGATGTTAATAGTTTGTTTAGCTGGGATCAAGTAGGAGATGTTAATAGTTTGTTTAGCTGGGATCTAGTAGGAGATGTTAATAGTTTGTTTAGCTGGGATCTAGTAGGTGATCTTAATAGTTTGTTTAGCTGGGATCTAGTAGGAGATGTTAATAGTTTGTTTAGCTGGGACCTAGTAGGAGATGTTAATAGTTTGTTTAGCTGGGATCTAGTAGGAGATGTTAATAGTTTGTTTAGCTGGGATCTAGTAGGAGATGTTAATAGTTTGTTTAGCTGGGATCTAGTAGGAGATGTTAATAGTTTGTTTAGCTGGGATCTAGTAGGAGATGTTAATAGTTTGTTTAGCTGGGATCTAGTAGGAGATGTTAATAGTTTGTTTAGCTGGGATCTAGTAGGAGATGTTAATAGTTTGTTTAGCTGGGATCTAGTAGGAGATGTTAATAGTTTGTTTAGCTGGGATCTAGTAGGAGATGTTAATAGTTTGTTTAGCTGGGATCTAGTAGGAGATGTTAATAGTTTGTTTAGCTGGGATCTAGTAGGAGATGTTAATAGTTTGTTTAGCTGGGATCTAGTAGGAGATGTTAATAGTTTGTTTAGCTGGGATCTAGTAGGAGATGTTAATAGTTTGTTTAGTTGGATCTAGTAGGAGATGTTAATAGTTTGTTTAGCTGGGATCTAGTAGGAGATGTTAATAGTTTGTTTAGCTGGGATCTAGTAGGAGATGTTAATAGTTTGTTTAGCTGGGATCTAGTAGGAGATGCTGATAGTTTGTTCAGCTGGGATCTAGTAGGAGATGTTAATAGTTTGTTTAGCTGGGATATAGTAGGAGATGTTAATAGCTTGTTTAGCTGGGATCTAGTAGGAGATGTTAATAGTTTGTTTAGCTGGGATCTAGTAGGAGATGTTAATAGTTTGTTTAGCTGGGATCTAGTAGGAGATGTTAATTGTTTGTTTAACTGGGATCTAGTAGGAGATGTTAATAGTTTGTTTATCTGGGATCTAGTAGGAGATGTTAATAGTTTGTTTAGCTGGGATCTAGTAGGAGATGTTAATAGTTTGTTTAGCTGGGATCTAGTAGGAGATGTTAATAGTTTGTTTAGCTGGGATCTAGTAGGAGATGTTAATTGTTTGTTTTACTGGGATCTAGTAGGAGATGTAAATAGTTTGTTTAGCTGGGATCTAGTAGGAGATGTTAATAGTTTATTTAGCTGGGATCTAGTAGGAGATGTTAATAGTTTGTTTTACAGGGATCTAGTAGGAGATGTTAATAGTTTGTTTTTCTGGCATCTAGTAGGAGATGTTAATAGTTTGTTTAGCTGGGATCTAGTAGGAGATGTTAATAGTTTGTTTTACTGGGATGTAGTAGGAGATGTTAATAGTTTGTTTAGCTGGGATCTAGTAGGAAATGTTAATAGTTTGTTTAGCTGGGATCTAGTAGGAGATGTTAATAGTTTGTTTAGCTGGGATCTAGTAGGAGATGTTAATAGTTTGTTTAGCTGGGATCAAGTAGGAGATGTTAATAGTTTGTTTAGCTGGGATCTAGTAGGAGATGTTAATAGTTTGTTTAGCTGGGATCTAGTAGGTGATCTTAATAGTTTGTTTAGCTGGGATCTAGTAGGAGATGTTAATAGTTTGTTTAGCTGGGACCTAGTAGGAGATGTTAATAGTTTATTTAGCTGGGATCTAGTAGGAGATGTTAATAGTTTATTTAGCTGGGATCTAGTAGGAGATGTTAATAGTTTGTTTTACAGGGATCTAGTAGGAGATGTTAATAGTTTGTTTTACTGGGATCTAGTAGGAGATGTTAATAGTTTGTTTAGCTGGGATCAAGTAGGAGATGTTAATAGTTTGTTTAGCTGGGATCTAGTAGGAGATGTTAATAGTTTGTTTAGCTGGGATCTAGTAGGTGATCTTAATAGTTTGTTTAGCTGGGATCTAGTAGGAGATGTTAATAGTTTGTTTAGCTGGGACCTAGTAGGAGATGTTAATAGTTTGTTTAGCTGGGATCTAGTAGGAGATGTTAATAGTTTGTTTAGCTGGGATCTAGTAGGAGATGTTAATAGTTTGTTTAGCTGGGATCTAGTAGGAGATGTTAATAGTTTGTTTAGCTGGGATCTAGTAGGAGATGTTAATAGTTTGTTTAGCTGGGATCTAGTAGGAGATGTTAATAGTTTATTTAGCTGGGATCTAGTAGGAGATGTTAATAGTTTGTTTAGCTGGGATCTAGTAGGAGATGTTAATAGTTTGTTTAGCTGGGATCTAGTAGGAGATGTTAATAGTTTGTTTAGCTGGGATCTAGTAGGAGATGTTAATAGTTTGTTTAGCTGGGATCTAGTAGGAGATGTTAATAGTTTGTTTAGCTGGGATCTAGT
Source organism: Rhaphigaster nebulosa (assembly GCA_948150685.1). Lineage (NCBI taxonomy): Eukaryota > Metazoa > Arthropoda > Insecta > Hemiptera > Pentatomidae > Rhaphigaster > Rhaphigaster nebulosa. The sequence continues at coordinate 178,924,650 of OX411307.1, read as the reverse complement.
AGGAGATGTTAATAGTTTGTTTAGCTGGGATCTAGTAGGAGATGTTAATAGTTTGTTTAGTTGGATCTAGTAGGAGATGTTAATAGTTTGTTTAGCTGGGATCTAGTAGGAGATGTTAATAGTTTGTTTAGCTGGGATCTAGTAGGAGATGTTAATAGTTTGTTTAGCTGGGATCTAGTAGGAGATGCTGATAGTTTGTTCAGCTGGGATCTAGTAGGAGATGTTAATAGTTTGTTTAGCTGGGATCTAGTAGGAGATGTTAATAGCTTGTTTAGCTGGGATCTAGTAGGAGATGTTAATAGTTTGTTTAGCTGGGATCTAGTAGGAGATGTTAATAGTTTGTTTAGCTGGGATCTAGTAGGAGATGTTAATTGTTTGTTTAACTGGGATCTAGTAGGAGATGTTAATAGTTTGTTTATCTGGGATCTAGTAGGAGATGTTAATAGTTTGTTTAGCTGGGATCTAGTAGGAGATGTTAATAGTTTGTTTAGCTGGGATCTAGTAGGAGATGTTAATAGTTTGTTTAGCTGGGATCTAGTAGGAGATGTTAATTGTTTGTTTTACTGGGATCTAGTAGGAGATGTAAATAGTTTGTTTAGCTGGGATCTAGTAGGAGATGTTAATAGTTTATTTAGCTGGGATCTAGTAGGAGATGTTAATAGTTTGTTTTACAGGGATCTAGTAGGAGATGTTAATAGTTTGTTTTTCTGGCATCTAGTAGGAGATGTTAATAGTTTGTTTAGCTGGGATCTAGTAGGAGATGTTAATAGTTTGTTTAGCTGGGATCAAGTAGGAGATGTTAATAGTTTGTTTAGCTGGGATCTAGTAGGAGATGTTAATAGTTTGTTTAGCTGGGATCTAGTAGGTGATGTTAATAGTTTGTTTAGCTGGGATCTAGTAGGAGATGTTAATAGTTTGTTTAGCTGGGATCTAGTAGGAGATGTTAATAGTTTGTTTAGCTGGGATCTAGTAGGAGATGTTAATAGTTTGTTTAGCTGGGATCTAGTAGGTGATGTTAATAGTTTGTTTAGCTGGGATCTAGTAGGAGATGTTAATAGTTTGTTTAGCTGGGGTCTTGCTGTGGAACTAAATAGTATTATTGCTGTGATCTAGTTGAGAAATAAATAATATATTTTGCTGGGATCTAGTAGGAGATGTTAATAGTTTGTTTTGCTGGGATCTTGCTTTGGAACTAAATAGTATTATTGCTGTGATCTAGTTGAGAAATAAATAATATGTTTTGCTGGGATCTAGTAGGAGATGCTAATAGTTTGTTTAGCTGGGATCAAGTAGGAGATGTTAATAGTTTGTTTAGCTGGGATCTAGTAGGAGATGTTAATAGTTTGTTTAGCTGGGACCTAGTAGGAGATGTTAATAGTTTGTTTAGCTGGGATCTAGTAGGAGATGTTAATAGTTTGTTTAGCTGGGATCTAGTAGGAGATGTTAATAGTTTGTTTAGCTGGGATCTAGTAGGAGATGTTAATAGTTTGTTTAGCTGGGATCTAGTAGGAGATGTTAATAGTTTGTTTAGCTGGGATCTAGTAGGAGATGTTAATAGTTTGTTTAGCTGGGATCTAGTAGGAGATGTTAATAGTTTGTTTAGCTGGGATCTAGTAGGAGATGTTAATAGTTTGTTTAGTTGGATCTAGTAGGAGATGTTAATAGTTTGTTTAGCTGGGATCTAGTAGGAGATGTTAATAGTTTGTTTAGCTGGGATCTAGTAGGAGATGTTAATAGTTTGTTTAGCTGGGATCTAGTAGGAGATGCTAATAGTTTGTTCAGCTTGGATCTAGTAGGAGATGTTAATAGTTTGTTTAGCTGGGATCTAGTAGGAGATGTTAATAGTTTGTTTAGCTGGGATCTAGTAGGAGATGTTAATAGCTTGTTTAGCTGGGATCTAGTAGGAGATGTTAATAGTTTGTTTAGCTGGGATCTAGTAGGAGATGTTAATAGTTTGTTTAGCTGGGATCTAGTAGGAGATGTTAATTGTTTGTTTAACTGGGATCTAGTAGGAGATGTTAATAGTTTGTTTATCTGGGATCTAGTAGGAGATGTTAATAGTTTGTTTAGCTGGGATCTAGTAGGAGATGTTAATAGTTTGTTTAGCTGGGATCTAGTAGGAGATGTTAATAGTTTGTTTAGCTGGGATCTAGTAGGAGATGTTAATTGTTTGTTTTACTGGGATCTAGTAGGAGATGTAAATAGTTTGTTTAGCTGGGATCTAGTAGGAGATGTTAATAGTTTATTTAGCTGGGATCTAGTAGGAGATGTTAATAGTTTGTTTTACAGGGATCTAGTAGGAGATGTTAATAGTTTGTTTTTCTGGCATCTAGTAGGAGATGGTAATAGTTTGTTTAGCTGGGATCTAGTAGGAGATGTTAATAGTTTGTTTATCTGGGATCTAGTAGGAGATGCTAATAGTTTGTTTTACTGGGATCTAGTAGGAGATGTTAATAATTGTTTAGCTGGGATCTAGTAGGAGATGTTAATAGTTTGTTTAGCTGGGATCTAGTAGGAGATGTTAATAGTTTGTTTAGCTGGGATCTAGTAGGAGATGTTAATAGTTTGTTTAGCTGGGATCTAGTAGGTGATGTTAATAGTTTGTTTAGCTGGGATCTAGTAGGAGATGTTAATAGTTTGTTTAGCTGGGATCTAGTAGGAGATGTTAATAGTTTGTTTAGCTGGGATCTAGTAGGAGATGTTAATAGTTTGTTTAGCTGGGGTCTTGCTGTGGAACTAAATAGTATTATTGCTGTGATCTAGTTGAGAAATAAATAATATATTTTGCTGGTATCTAGTAGGAGATGTTAATAGTTTGTTTAGCTGGGATCTAGTAGGAGATGTTAATAGTTTGTTTAGCTGGGATCTAGTAGGAGATGTTAATAGTTTGTTTAGCTGGGATATAGTAGGAGATGTTAATAGTTTGTTTAGCTGGGATCTAGTAGGAGATGTTAATAGTTTGTTTAGCTGGGATCTAGTAGGAGATGTTAATAGTTTGTTTAGCTGGGATCTAGTAGGAGATGTTAATAGTTTGTTTAGCTGGGATCTAGTAGTAGATGTTAATAGTTTGTTTAGTTGGATCTAGTAGGAGATGTTAATAGTTTGTTTAGCTGGGATCTAGTAGGAGATGTTAATAGTTTGTTTAGCTGGGATCTAGTAGGAGATGTTAATAGTTTGTTTAGCTGGGGTCTTGCTGTGGAACTAAATAGTATTATTGCTGTGATCTAGTTGAGAAATAAATAATATATTTTGCTGGTATCTAGTAGGAGATGTTAATAGTTTGTTTAGCTGGGATCTAGTAGGAGATGTTAATAGTTTGTTTAGCTGGGATCTAGTAGGAGATGTTAATAGTTTGTTTAGCTGGGATCTAGTAGGAGATGTTAATAGTTTGTTTAGCTGGGATCTAGTAGGAGATGTTAATAGTTTGTTTAGCTGGGATCTAGTAGGAGATGTTAATAGTTTGTTTAGCTGGGATCTAGTAGGAGATGTTAATAGTTTGTTTAGCTGGGATCTAGTAGGAGATGTTAATTGTTTGTTTAGCTGGGATCTAGTAGGAGATGTTAATAGTTTGTTTAGCTGGGATCTAGTAGGAGATGTTAATAGTTTGTTTAGCTGGGATCTAGTAGGAGATGTTAATAGTTTGTTTAGCTGGGATCTAGTAGGAGATGTTAATAGTTTGTTTAGCTGGGATCTAGTAGGAGATGTTAATAGTTTGTTTAGCTGGGATCTAGTAGGAGATGTTAATAGTTTGTTTAGCTGGGATCTAGTAGGAGATGTTAATAGTTTGTTTAGCTGGGATCTAGTAGGAGATGTTAATAGTTTGTTTAGCTGGGATCTAGTAGGAGATGTTAATAGTTTGTTTAGCTGGGATCTAGTAGGAGATGCTAATAGTTTGTTCAGCTTGGATCTTGTAGGAGATGTTAATAGTTTGTTTAGCTGGGATCTAGTAGGAGATGTTAATAGTTTATTTAGCTGGGATCTAGTAGGAGATGTTAATAGTTTGTTTAGCTGGGATCTAGTAGGAGATGTTAATAGTTTGTTTAGCTGGGATCTAGTAGGAGATGTTAATAGTTTGTTTAGCTGGGATCTAGTAGGAGATGTTAATAGTTTGTTTAGCTGGGATCTAGTAGGAGATGTTAATAGTTTGTTTAGCTGGGATCTAGTAGGAGATGTTAATTGTTTGTTTAGCTGGGATCTAGTAGGAGATGTTAATAGTTTGTTTAGCTGGGATCTAGTAGGAGATGTTAATAGTTTGTTTAGCTGGGATCTAGTAGGAGATGTTAATAGTTTGTTTAGCTGGGATCTAGTAGGAGATGTTAATAGTTTGTTTAGCTGGGATCTAGTAGGAGATGTTAATAGTTTGTTTAGCTGGGATCTAGTAGGAGATGTTAATAGTTTGTTTAGCTGGGATCTAGTAGGAGATGTTAATAGTTTGTTTAGCTGGGATCTAGTAGGAGATGTTAATAGTTTGTTTAGCTGGGATCTAGTAGGAGATGTTAATAGTTTGTTTAGCTGGGATCTAGTAGGAGATGTTAATAGTTTGTTTAGCTGGGATCTAGTAGGAGATGTTAATAGTTTGTTTAGCTGGGATCTAGAAGGAGATGTTAATAGTTTGTTTAGCTGGGATCTAGTAGGAGATGTTAATAGTTTGTTTAGCTGGGATCTAGTAGGAGATGTTAATAGTTTGTTTAGCTGGGATCTAGTAGGAGATGTTAATAGTTTGTTTAGCTGGGATCTAGTAGGAGATGTTAATAGTTTGTTTAGCTGGGATCTAGAAGGAGATGTTAATAGTTTGTTTAGCTGGGATCTAGTAGGAGATGTTAATAGTTTGTTTAGCTGGGATCTAGTAGGAGATGTTAATAGTTTGTTTAGCTGGGATCTAGTAGGAGATGTTAATAGTTTGTTTAGCTGGGATCTAGTAGGAGATGTTAATAGTTTGTTTAGCTGGGATCTAGTAGGAGATGTTAATAGTTTGTTCAGCTGGGATCTAGTAGGAGATGTTAATAGTTTGTTTATCTGGGATCTAGTAGGAGATGCTAATAGTTTGTTTTACTGGGATCTAGTAGGAGATGTTAATAGTTTGTTTAGCTGGGATCTAGTAGGAGATGTTAATAGTTTGTTTAGCTGGGATCTAGTAGGAGATGTTAATAGTTTGTTTAGCTGGGATCTAGTAGGAGATGTTAATAGTTTGTTTAGCTGGGATCTAGTAGGTGATGTTAATAGTTTGTTTAGCTGGGATCTAGTAGGAGATGTTAATAGTTTGTTTAGCTGGGGTCTTGCTGTGGAACTAAATAGTATTATTGCTGTGATCTAGTTGAGAAATAAATAATATATTTTGCTGGGATCTAGTAGGAGATGTTAATAGTTTGTTTTGCTGGGATCTTGCTTTGGAACTAAATAGTATTATTGCTGTGATCTAGTTGAGAAATAAATAATATGTTTTGCTGGGATCTAGTAGGAGATGCTAATAGTTTGTTTAGCTGGGATCTTGCTGTGGAACTAAATTGTATTATTGCTGTTATCTAGTTGAGACATAAATAATATATTTTGCTGGGATTCTGTAGGGGAACTAAATAGTATGTTTTGCTGGGATCTATTAGGGTGAACTATATAATATGTTTTGCTGGGATCTAGTATGGGAACGTAATAGTATGTTTTGCTGGGATATAGCATGAGAACTAAAAAAATTTGTTGATAAAAATAAGGGAACATAAGGAAATTTATTGAGGTTTCTTTTTCATTTAGCGAGAAGATATTTTTTTCCTTTAAACTCCTGAATAAAACTGAGATGATATTGTTTATAAAAATGATTCTAGCGAAAATGAGAAGTGAGATTAGAAAAGACAAAATAGGCTGGCATTCAAAATCTTGGGGCATTGATGGAATCCAAGGAATAACTTATCGCAAATATGTATTGACTATATCATTATCTTCTACACTTAAAAAGCGTAAAATCACTATTCTCACGCCAAGCAATTATTCAGCTGCCGATATAAATAGGAAGGCCTTGGCCTTATTCCTCAGTAAGGTGAGGACTTACTTTTCAATGAACATTGTGTTACGTAGAAATTTCGTTTTTTATATTAGAAAAGATAGATAGGAGGCAATTTTTTTTTTTAATTTATTAATTTATTAATTTTTAATTAATGTAAATAGCCTAAGATATAATGATGTAAATAATTGTATGTGTTTTTTTGTACTTTCTCAAAGAGCTGTGCGATATGTAGCCAGCTCAGGGCTCACGCTGGGAGGGGCTTCATAGATGAAGTCGACTTTTGTCACTTGCATCAAGTGCACGAGGTGTGGTATCTTTTTATATTCCCTACGATTTCACCGGATTTTTATAGTACGTCAAAACCCTGGATCTACGCCGTTACGCGGTGGTGTATAGAGAATTTTTCAAAAAGGAGATATGAAAAGGAGAACTGGAATAACCAACGATAAAGAGAAAATTGAGATTTCCATTATTAGTTCAATGTGAGAAAATACCAATGCAACCTGTTCTGTATGATATAATTTGCTTAAAACTTGAACAGAACATGAACGTATAACATTCGAGACTAGTTTTCAATAAAAACAAATTTATAGAAATGGCAAATCATTTATCGATCCCTAATAAAGAGAAAAGTCCGCCTCACCTAATTCTACAGGTATACCAAGTAACAAATTTAAATTACATTTAATGAGTGGCATTCTGGTTAAGAGAATAAATAGAAAGAGAGAGACCTCTATGATTTTTTTTTGTTTGGTTGGGAGAAAATTTGGAAGTTTGGATGTATATATTTTTACTTTTTTTCATTTTTTTTATACATAAAGTAAGGACCAACATATTGTTAAAAAAAAAAAAAAGATTCCTTTTGTTTTTGTTTAATATATTTTTATTGGTTTTAGTGTTGGATTAAAGAAAGGATTTATGCTTATTTTTTTAAAACAAGGTATTTATTCCTTTTATTATAGTGTTCCTGTATTACTTTTATTACTATTGAATTAGTAAAATGAAAAAATTAGGAGTGTCCATGTTAACTACGTCTCTCAAATAATTAAAATAAAAAGGTAAGGCTTGAGGGAACGTCACTAGACTTCTTCTTCTTTAGTAGCACTACAACCCGTGAAGGGTCCTGGCTTCCTCCAACAGCAACCACCATGCGTCCCTATTCCGTGCCACTGCCATCCAGTTTCGCACGCCCAAATACTCATTGGCCACACAATCTGCCCTGCGCAGCTTTGGTCTCCCAACTCTGCGACGACTATATAGGGGCTCGGTCAGAATCTTCCTAGGTGGTAAATCGTCAGCCATTCTGGCGAGATGCCCTGCCCATCTGAGCCTTCTAAGCTTGATGAAACGGGAGATATCCTGCTCATAATACAAACCATACAGCTCCCGATTGCATATCCGCCTCCATTCATTGTTTTCTAACACCTCCATAAATTCGGCGCAACACTTTCCGCTCAAATATAAGAAGGAGCTGGTCCTCAGCTCTGGATTTAGTCCAGGCCTCTGAGCCATAACAAAGTACCGGTCGGATAAGAGTCTTATAAATGATAACTTTTGTTCGTCTTGTCACCAGATTGTTTGAAAGATGCTTTCGGAGTCCAAAATAGCAGCAGTTGGCAGCTAATATTCTCCTTCTGATCTCAACTGCGATTTCATGATTGAAAGTTACCGTAGATCCGAGGTAGACAAATTCTGCGACCTGCTCAAACCTGTAAGGTCCAAAGGCAACACTGGCACCTACCAATCTCGGAGCCTGACCCGAAACCATGCACTTGGTTTTAGCTTCATTGATAATCAGTCCCACGCGTCTCGCAGTAGCTTCTAGAGCAAGGAAGGCTTCAACTACCGCTAGTCTGGATTTCCCCACAATATCTACGAGTATGTCGTCTGCGTATGCTAATATCTGTACCGATTTGTTCCATACCGTGCCTGTAGTTTGTATCTGAGAGCCCCTTAGCGTCACCCTACCTAACTCCTTTCCTGGATGAGAAGTCCAAGGACCACACACTTCAGTCACTTCCATTCATTAGACTTGATTTTCTAATTATTTTCAAGTAACTAACCCAGTTTTTCGTGCTACAGAAATAATAGTTAACATTCAATAAAATTCAAATTAAAATAATATTTGGCCATTGCAAAACGTAATTGTTTTCCGAGACACAATGCCATGGTAATACGAGTATAATTTTGCGGTGGGGAAAAAAAGGTCTTATATACATTATAGGACATTCTATATTTTATTTAAGACATCTTGTACTTAGGTATTTGTATGAGGAATATATACAGAACCAAAAAAGTCGGACTTATGGAATGAGAGTAAGTTAAAATATACGACTTTAAGGAATTTAAGTATAATCATAGTTGTGGATGGAATAAATGATTTATTACGACCGTGATCCCCTCACCCATAACTAAATTAATAAAATATTTCTATCAAAGTCATCCTGGCTTTCCCTCGAAGGCACAGTAATTCCGCCATGCCAACAATTTCTTCACTATTTTCTAATTAAATAAATAATAATCCTGATGAGCTACTGGGGGGTTATAGTTCTTTCAAGATCAAGTCAAGATTGTTTTAGATTTTTTAGGAATCGTTATTTGAACGTTCAAGTGTGAAAAAAAAATCTCTGATTTGACATTTTTTGAGAAAGGTCCATGTATTGAATATTACATAACATCATTTGGACAGGGTTATTTATTTTTAATAAGTAAAAACAAATTAGGGAGTAAAAATCAAAAAAAACAATTCTATTTTAGAGTTGTACATAACTTTGTTGATAAATGTTGATCTTACCTTTGTTTGTAAACGTGTTCGACAATCGGACAGTTGCTGGAAAATATGTATTAACAATACCAAGTAATTTATTCAATTCTAACTTAGATCGGTGATGCCTTGTACCAATTAGGCTCTTTTAAACGAAACATGTGCTATATTACCTTCAAGAAAAAAACAACATATTCTTATATAGATACACTTAGAAGCAAATTAGCGGCCATCATTTGAAGATTTCAAACATTCTCTCCAACGTCCCTTCAAATCTGGAAAGTTAAATGAACAATGGTTAACAAGTCAATTAAAAAATTCGGCAATAGTAGCAGACTTGAACTAATAACTATTTAGTAAAGTTTGGAGAGGGCAGTAAACTATTTAGAGAGGAGCTAGGTATTAAGTTAGTGAATTGCTCCCAACTTGGTTGCCCTTAAAGCCGTCAACATTTTCAATTACATATTTATCCAGCTATCCCACGACTCGTGTTCCTAGCAAGCTCCTTTCAATCCCGGATTTCAATTAATGCTTAGTAAGATAGCGAATTCACAAACATACACCTTCATTTCGAACGTCTGTCTTCTTGATCCCCTAAAACCGAATAGGCATCTCGGGGTTGGTTAGGTCCTCAGGTCTTTGCTTCAAATAAAAGAAGCAGTCAAAAATAAAAATTAATAAATAGTTTCATTCCTTTTTAGTAAGACCATGAACAATATCATAGAGCCAACAAACTGCCAAAGTTTATTATGTAATAGTATATAAAGTGTTAAGTGAGTATTTCCTCGAATAATTGTAAAAAACTATAAACATCGGAAGAATAATGAGGGGGAGGGGGACTGATGAGAAGCTGGGTCAGGTTCGGTTGCCTTACATTATTTCATTTAAATACAACTTAATAATATTACCGACTATTTCATTAATTTGCTTTTTCTTTTCTTTTTTTTTTGTAGAAAATATTCTTATATTCTTGAATTGATTCAAGCTACTTGAAAAATAAAAATTAAACTGCAATAGGTATTAAAAATTCATACTGGAAAATGAAGAAGAAGCTGTATAAGTCGTGATGTTTTTGATAAAGTAAAAGGTGTTTCATATGTCAAATTATTTTGGAATATATTTCATATTATTTTGTAAAAGGAGGAGGTAGTGTAATGGTAGAGGTGTTGGAAATTCGCATAAATTTCATGCTATCTCTGTTACATAAACATGTTTGAAGTCTTTGATCCAGGCCTGGCAAACGGATAGCGTTGCCGGGGTTTTCGTGATTACACTAAAGGAGTGGATGTACCAACAGTATCATCACCACTACTAATCTCCATAAGAAATTTCTGTATACCTGATCAAAGTGGCAACCAGGTACCCGATAATATTTCATTTAATGATTCAAACCATCTCCGAACTCGGAACCTCAACTTCCAACTGTGTCTTGTAATGAGTAGCCTGTGCATGAGACCTACAGAAGTACATTTAACTATTCGACCAAATTTATGTTTTTAAAAATCTAGAACCTCAATTCCCAAATTCAGAAGCAGTTGTTTAGATTAAGATATAACTGCGTAAAATAAAATTATTATATGTTGGACGTTAGACAAATCAAATATAGCTGTTCAGAAAGCGCTTCTACAATTTTACGCATTATTAAAGCAGTTAATTTTTTGTGGCCTGTTTGGAAGATCAGATAATAACAGGATGTAACAAAGTCTGTGAGTTTTTTTTCCTTTTTTACAAAAGGAGGAACTCTGGAAACACTATCTTCAGACAAAAAGCATTTCTGAAATGAGTTAAAGGAAAACGCCAAAGCAAATTGAAGCTCTTCAATAGATGCCTTCGAATTATGCGTAAAGAAAAGGAACCCGTCATAAAACAAATCAATGACCAGAAAGGAACATTCCCAGCAATACTAAGAACAGAATAAACAGATGTGCGGATTACTTGGAGAAAGTGTTGAATAATAATACGAGAGAAATTCCAACGACAAAACAAAACATCCACAGCACTGAAAACCCTCGTCGGGAGATACTGAAGATTTTATAGAGGAAGAGAAAATAACAGGCGCTACAGATAACCTGAAAATGAAGAAAGCAGTAGGAATAGACGGTATGACCTCCCAAATACTAAAGAACTGGAATGGAATCAACAGGCCAGAAAATATTCCAGCCCTTCAAACCTAATATAGTATAGAATAGAAGTTTCCAACGATTGTGACATATCTGTAATAACTCCAAAAAACAAGAAAGGAGGACTATCGAAACCATCGAGGCATCTTATTGCTCAGTGTACCATGCGAAATGTACTCTAAATACTTAGAGTACTAAGTATTTTACTAAGATTTCAGTTCTCTAAAATCCTGGTGAAGCGGCAAAGGAGATTCATCTAGAGGGCCCTGAAAGAAGAACAATACGGCTTTAGGCCACAAAGAATCATCCAGGATCTAATATTTGTAATGAGACAGATCTCCGAAAATGTATTGGAAAAGTACAAACAGGTCTATACCTGGTTTGTTGACCTAACCCAAGCATTCGATAGGGTAAGGAAAATGGACATTACCAAAGCACTGAACGAGCAAGAACTCGATCCAAGACTAACGAGGCCTTACTTAGTCAATATAAAAAACAAAGAAACGTGGTGAGAACCAAATGGAATAACTAAACGAGCAGTCTTTGTGATGACATGAGGGAGGGTTATCACCAATACCTCTTGGTGTGCCAGCAGGAAATGCCTTTCGTCCGGTTCGGGGCTGATAGGTAGGCTAAAGTGAGGAACGTAAGGAAGGGGGACCTCGGCCTAATTAGGGGACAATGGGCTAATAATCCGTTCCTATTAAATTTCGCCATTAAGAAACCTCAACGAGAAACCGCCAAACTGTCATCAAGATTGGATTGTGGTAGGCGTTGGCACGATTTAAAGAGATATGTTGCTTTTACGGGTTAGGCATTCCAGATATAATTCTTAATATAGTCCTTCTAGTCATACGATCCATATTAATTTTGTCGAATATTATACAAGTTGATTGGGATACTTAAACATATTTGAGGATTATTCTGTTTTTAATTTTTGTCATGCCTGGCTTTTACCTTTTAAAATTTGAACTTCAGTCGTGCGATTAGAAGATTGTAAAATAGTATAAAAAATTCTTCTAGTAGAGGTTATTTCAGAGACATAAAAACACCGAATATAGGGGAAAATATTCCAGGGATGCAGAGAGTGAGGGAGTACATAGCATACATAGCATAGATAGCACAACTGTTACTTTAATGAATGGAAACAATGATTGAGTGACATTTTATTCGCTTTGGTAGCTAGGTCAACTTAACAATTCTTTGTATTTTTAATTTTCATTTTAAAACAGCATACTTTTTTTCTGCGTTGGTTGGTTGTTTTAAAAAGACTAAGGCGTAAAACCTGTAGGTCATCAACGCCCTTGTTAACGCTTACGTACTTATATCAATAATATTGAAGGACATTAGATGGGATGGTTAAATATAAGTGACAAGAAAAGATTATAAGGATACGAGGACAAAAAATGATAGATTAAAAGTTAATAAATTAAAAATACATAAATAAAAATTAGAAAAATAAGAGGGAGAAATAGATAAATAAGAATAAAGCATAAATAAAAAAGAGGAAAATAGAAATAAATAAATAAAAAGATAAATAAATCAAATAGTGAAAGAAAAGAAAAAAGGTGAAAAGTAATATTAGATATTTTTTTAAAATCCTGCTTTGGAAAGAAAGGAGATTACCTTATTCACATATTTTTCCTCATTTCCCAACGCTATTGACATATTGGTAGGTATTCCTATTTCATTTAATATTCTCATGTACAAAGCACAATCCTCAAAGATATGGGCTATTGTCAATCTCTCATTACATTTCTGGTATCTGGGCGGATTTTCTTTAGTTATTAAGTGAACGTGGGTAAGCCTTGTATGTCCTATTCTGAGTCGTGTAAGGACCACTTCTTCTCTGCGGCTGTTGCGACTGGAGCTGCTCCATGGTCTCACTTCATTTTTTATGGCCTTCAGTTTATTAGGAGGGCTGTTGTCCCACAATGTCTGCCACTCTTGGAGTATGGTCTCTTTTAGTGGCGCGCTAGCTCTGATGGTGTCAAGAGAGCTATACCGCATCCTGGATGTGTAAGGGCTTCTTTTGCAGCTCTAGCAGCCATCTCGTCACCTTTAATGCCAATATGACTCGGTGACCAGACAAAATATGTCGATGTTCCAATATTCTGTAGCATCTTCCGGAAACATGTTATTCATTGCTTTTAGGGCACTAAGAGAGTCTGATACCACTACTAAATTTGCAACTGGGGATTTCATCACATGTCGGAGAGCCATTGCGATAGCATTAACCTCAGCGGAATATATACAACAGAGTTGATGTAGCTTACACTTATAGGTAGCATCAGGTGTGACAAAGGCAGATGCTGTTGAGGTATCTGATTTAGACCCGTCGGTGAATATCAGTAGGTGTTCCGGTAAGGAGTTTATCGTTTTATAAAATTGTTCTTTATATTCTACTGGATTTGTATCTTCTTTTCTAAATTTAGAGAGTTGGAGATTTATTTTGGGTTGTATATAAGTCCAAGGCTGTATGCCATTGCGAATGATATTTAAACTGATCATTTTCAACTTACTTATTGCAACGGGCATTCTCTCTGCTAATGGCAATGTGGCATTAGTCTGTTGTTGAAACCTTGTAGAAAACTTAGGTTGAAAAATTTATTTGTGGGCGGGATGTTTGGCTTGTGGGTACAACTTTGTCATATAGTTTACGGCTAGCTTTTGTCTTCTAAACAACAGAGGTGGTAGGCCTGATTCTAAACAAAGACTCATGGTTGGACTTGTTCTAAAAGCTCCAGTATCGAGGCGTATTCCCGTGTGGAGCACAGAATCAAGCTTGGCTAAAGTATTTTTACGGGCGGAGCCGTAAACAAAACTGCCGTAATCTAGCTTGGAACCGATTAAAGCTTGATATACTTTAAGCATTGTGGTCCTGTCTGATCCCCAGTTTGTTCCACTAAGTATCTTCAATATCCTGAGCTTCATTACGCATCTTTCTTTCAATAACTTGATGTAATATTCCCAGGACAAACGCCTATCAAAATATAACCCCAAGAATTTACAGATGTTGACAAATGGTAATTTAGTATCTCCTAAGTAAAGTTCTGGTGATTGTGGTGTATTCCGTTTTCTACTGAAGTGAACACATTTCGTTTTTTGAGGAGAGAAGCCTAGTCGCGATGATTTGGACTTGCAGTTTCTCTTTAATGGAGAGGGTGTCTTTCGCTCAGTATAGAATCGCAAGATCGTCGACGAAGAGCATAAGTTTAACTCCACGTGGCAAATTTAATCCTAAGTCACTGATGGCCAAAGCGAATAGAGTTGTACTTAACACACATCCTTGTGGCACCCCACTCATCTGTTCACTTTCTATGGACAACGATGTTCCGATTCGGACCCGAAAAAGGCGATGAGATAGAAATTTTTGGACGAATTTAGGAAGGATACCTCTAAATCCTAGCGAATGGAGTTTAAGTAAAATGAAATATTTATTCGTCTTATCGAAGGCTTTCTGCTTATCTAAATAAACAGCAACCGCCTGCTCCTCTTGGATAAATGCATATTGTAATTCAGCTTCCATTTGAACTAGGTGATCTATAGTCGACCTCCCTTTGCGAAATCCACATTGAAAGTTTTGGATGAATTGGTACTTTTCTAGAAATTTCTATACTCATGAAAGCCTCTTGTTCACCATTCGCTCCATTATCTTACACATGCAGCTGTTTAGAAAAATTGGTCTGTAGCTGGATGGATGGCACTTATCTTGTCCTGATTTCAAGATCGGGACCACTATAGATTGATTCCATTTGCTAGGAAAATTACCGCTAATCCAAATGTAATTGTAAAAGTCCAAGAGCCAGTTTAATGTGGTTTTGGGGAGATGTTGCAACATAGCATAGTGTATATTGTCTGGGCCGGGTGAAGATCCCTTGACACCTTGCAGTATTGATTGTAGCTCCCAGATAGAAAATGGAATATTATAATCCTGAGATGATTCAGTGGAGGAGAAGTCTACTTGATGAATAGTGCTGTATGTAGAGGTATCAGTATATACTTCAGAGTAATATTCCGAGAATTTTCTACCTATTATATCTGGATCATCACACAATTTTCCTTCGAGGATCAGGGTATATCTGCAGTTAGAGCTGGCTCCTCTTATTTTCCTTATTTTTCCCATACGACTTTGCATGGAGTAGAAGAATCAATTGATTCAATAAATGATTTCCATGATTCTTTTTTTCTATCATTTATTATTTTTCTACATATAGCCCTTTGTTTTTTATATTCAATGTGATTAGTCAGATTCATATTTTTTTTAATTTTTTTAAGTGCCTTTCTCCTAAGTTGTATAGCTTTTCTACAATCACTGTTAAACCAGGGAACAGGTTGCCATTTGAAATAACTCTTGGTTTTGGGAATTGAGGCCTCTGCAGCTGTCAGTATAGCCTCAGTTATAGCTTGGCATCCATCATCGATTGTAAAACTATTTGGGGGATCTGGGTGTGGGGAAGCTAGTGAAGTGAACAAAGACCAATCTGCTTTTTCCACGATCCATCTAGGCATCCTGTTGTTATTGCAGTTAGCACTCCTAATTTTTAGACGGACTGGGAAATGATCACTTCCATAAGGTTCCGGTAGAACTGTCCAATCTATGGCATCAATTAGTGAATTGCTGCATATAGAAAGATATATTGATGAAAATGTGCCGAAGGTGGAGCTTAGATATGTTGGTTCACCGGAATTCAGTAGCAGAAGATTAGTTAAATCCAAAAATTTTTCAACCATTCGACCTCTGGAATTTGTATCTTCTGAGCCCCATAATGGATTGTGGCCATTGAAATCTCCTGTGTAGAAAACGGGTTGAGTCAACTGTCTATGGATATGGAGAAGGTGTTCTGTCTCTATGGCATTGTCTTGAGGTAGATAAAAATTGCAGACTGTGAAAGTGGTATTTAGATGAATTGTAACCGCTATTACCTGAAGTGGGGAATCTATTTCTACATGATGGGAATATACTGTACCTTTTACGGCTATTGCTACTCCCCTGCACAAGACGTCGAAGCCTTTAAGAGTGAATTGATCTGAAGGTCTCAGATGCGTTTCCTGAAGGCATATACAAAATGGATCTTCATCTTCGATTAATATCTTCAAATCATTAAAATGACTTTTAATCCCGTTGCAGTTCCATTGGACTAGAGTCATAGTTTAGGTATAGTATATATTTGTGAAAAACAGTTGATCTCCATAGAAATAAATAAATGAAAATAAGTAGAATGAGTTTAAAAAGAAAAGTCGATAAGGAATAAAATAATAATGATAATAGGGAAATGATAGTAATGCGAGAGGAAGAAAGAGAGAAAAAGGAAATAATGATAATAATAAAAGGAAATAAATAAATAGGAAAAAAAATAGATAAATAAACATAAATAGGAAAAATAAAAAATAAAAATATAATAAAATTCTTATGTAAAAATAAGCAATATGAATTTTCTTTCTATTAATAGCTGGAGTATTTATGGTAGGCCCAAGTTGCGTTTTGGAATAAATATTAATTATAAGATAAAGTGCAAATAATGACTGAAATAAAAATGATAAAAAATACAATATAAAGAGAAAATAATTTAACAAAAATATCAAAATATGATAATAATAACAATGAAAATAATATAAAAAATAATTATTCATATTATTTATTTCGTAATGGCATTTTTACTTTTATTAACTGAATTTTCCTTTTTAATTTCTCCCTTTTTATATGTTACTTCAGTATATCCTTCATCTTTATCTGACGGATCTACGTCAATCGGTTCATCGCCTTCAGGGTGGCCCTTGTTTAAAGGAACCATATCTAAGGACGAGGATGAAGAACTTGATGGGATAAAGGGAGAACCTGAGGATAGGGTGGGTGGATGGGAGAGGACCGGAGAGGACCGGAGAGGGAAATGGGGAGAGGGGATGTGACGGAGAGGGGAGTGGTAGTGGGGGAGCATGGACTGGAGTGGGCCATGACTCGTCGCCGAGGTAACCGAACGTTTCACGATCGTACGCTGCGGCCTTGGTTCCAGTACAACTGATGTGCTTGGAACAGGAGATGAATGTTTTGGCATTACTTTTACCTGTTGATTCGTCGGAGCATCAAATTTAAAAAATATATCTGTTTGGGTACCTGTTTCCTGTGTTTTAAAAGTTTTCTTAGATCTAGTAATTTCAGAAAACAGTTTATTAAAATTTTGGGGATTATCCTGTTAATAAATTTTTTTGCCTCGTTGTACGGTACTTTTTTACTAAATTGTATACATTTTATCTCTTTGTTCATTTTATAAATAGGGCATGAACGGTCTAAACTATTATGTTCGCCGCTACAATTTATGCATTTTGGGGTTAAAGTGCATTTGCCGTCTGTGTGTTTTTCATTACCACATTGTGAGCATATAATTTTAGAATTTGTGCATTTAAGAGTTGGGTGGGAAAAACTGAGGCACTTATAACACCTCATGGGACTAGGTATATACTGTTGTACTCTGATATTTTGATACCCTATTTTGAGTATTTCAGGCGGAAATGGTGTGGGGAAAGTTACGATATATGAGTTGGTGAATTTTTCGTTTCCGTTTATTTTTATTTTTATTCTTTGGATATCGTTAATTTTCCCATTCAATTCGGCCATTATTTCATTTTTGTCAAAATATTGTAGATCAAAACATCTGATAACCCCTTTACTATAATTCAATGTCGAATGCGGTTTAACCGATATATTAAATTGTTCTGCAAATATTTTGCAGTCTAAAAGCTTTTTTGATTGTTTGCCATTATCGCCTCGTAATTTCTTGACATTTTTCACATCTCCTACCAAACCATTAATAAATTTATAAATTAAAAATGGGGACACTTTTTAAAATCCCTCATCTCCTTCTCTATTTATTAATAAATACGTTGGTACATTGTTTACAATTTCATTTAATTGTATTGGATCAGGTGGAGTTTTTATCCGACCTCGTTTTCGTCGTTTATTTGAGCTAAAAAATAGCTCATCCATTTTAACTACCCAATATATTTTTTACTACATACAATAGCTAATAAAATAAAAGGAAAATAAAAAATAACCTCTAATAAAAAAATATATATAACCAAAGAAAAGAGTAAAATAGAAAAGAAAGAAACTGAAAATATTCTTATCTGTAGGCAATAGCTGGACAGGTAATCCTCTGGAGCTCTGTGTACTATCGATGACTAAACACTACTGTTTTTTCTGCGTTTACAGTGTCATAATTTTCCGACTCAGCTCATATCGTTTCTCAGCATCAGATTTGACTGAAGCATGACAGATAATGGAATAATTTTGAGAGATTTTAATTATGACTAAATTAATTTTCTCTTAATTTAAAAAAGAAAAATTGTTTTTTCCAACAATTTCAATCATTTGTTAACAAACTTATTTTCCAACTATTGGACAGGATTACCCTCAAAAGAGGTTTTATTTTGTTGCATCGTTTTTGAAATATTGATGAACAAAGTATGCTTTTATTACAATTGAAAAATCGATACACAAAGATATTCTACATTTGAATTCTAAAAAAAAACATGGCAATGCCAAATGGAATTATTCTACAAAGGCGATGGACCACTGCGATGCACCAACCCTAATGTTAATAAAGAGGCCTCTCAAATCGCCTCTATCTCCTCGACAATCATACAGCAATTCTAATCATTTAATTCTGATCTAACCACAGCTATCAACATTTAAACTCTTAATTTAAAACTTATTTATCTATTAATCGATATATATATATATCGTAGCCCTGCTACAATTTGTTTATTTATTAAAAAAAAAGTGTGTAAAGAACGAAAAAATATTTTTAAAAACGTAAATAAGAAATTTTAAAATGTTTATTAACACTATCGAAAGATACTTATAGAATATTTTTAGGATAGTTCATTAGTGTTTTAGAAATGATGAATACAGTAGCTAAAAAAGAAAACATATAAAGAAAAATGAAATTAAAATGTTTTTTGATGATAGGAGCTGAAGAATAGTTAATAAAGTATAGTATAGATCAGTTTTATTTATTTATTTTTTTTTATTCTACAAAACAATGTTTAGTAATGATTAATATATATTAACTAAATGAAAAAGAAATATTTGTATTCTGCTTTTTAAGTCTAACTCTCTTTTTTAATATTGTATCTTGGGCTTATTCGTGTGTTGTCATATTATCCATATTAGCAATTCGACTCGAAAAATGTCCCATGTCTCAGCTATATCGTAAATAATGAAGTTATTATTATTTATTTTAAAATAATGGATGTAATAAGCGATGCAAAAATTTATAGCAGAATGTAAACAGCACGCTTATATTTAAGTCGTCGGGTTCAAAATGGGTGAGATCGGATGTTAGTTGTAGCATTGTAGCTAAGCGATCTTAAAGCATTCATCAAAAAATACCATCCAGACCTTTCTTCTTAAATCAAGTCGAATCGGAAACTACAGATGGATACCTACAGATGGATGGTACAGATGGATGGTACAGATGGATATATGTGTTAAAGTACTTGCCATCGAGGAGGATTATCAAACTATTTTTGATTTATTTAAAATAGTCGGTGGTCAGGCAATTCGTTTGATTTACATTGTCATTGTTATCAACTCACAATCCTGTAAATTATAAATCCCAAAAATACGATTTATGAGAAAATTCATTGAGGAAAACAATGAATTTTGAAACGTATTATGAATTCCGTAAGATAGTAGAGAGCAGGGGAGATAGAGCAAAGGAAACTGATGAGTGGGTTTCCTGAGGGCTGGGGGAGTAGGAGGGCTGGGGGAGTAGGAGGGCTTTGGGGTAGGGGGGCTTGGGTAATTTAAGGCCAGTCAACTTATCTACATCCCAGCCCACACGTCCACTTATCGGCTTTTAGAATCTTACTGAGAATTCTATACATTGCTAGAGTACTGCCTGTATCATATCAGATATCAAGAGTACTGACAAAGGCACCAAAAATCCACATTGGGATAAGGAGAAATCTAAATCTAAAAATAACTGTGATAAAGACCTACATAAAAATAAAAGTATAACTCAGAAAAAAAATGGACAATTGCCGTGAAGAAATGTTTTATTTGCGTATGTATATATATAGTATATATATATATATATATATATATATATATATATATATATATATATATATATATATATATATATATATATATATATATAAAGTAGCTCTTAAGAGCTTTTATTGATTTCCCTGTTAGTTTTATTGGGATGACAGGTTTCAAACTACTTAGTCCCTATGGGTATGGAGATTGTATTGGATGTATATCTATTTCATGCCAAAATAGATCATTTTATTTATATATAATTAGAAACCTAATTAGGGGTGTTAAGGATACTCTGAAGCATTTAGGACTGTAAGGACTCGATTCTGAAAGAATTTGGTGGTTTCGTGATGCATTGATGGCCAATTCCTTATCAAGTAAACGTTGAAGTGATCGGAATATCCAAGTAGTTTCTTGTTGTAAATATCTTCTTGTGTGAGGATTCTATGTCAGCCGAATGTCGACATCAAGTCCTAGGAAAGGATAAGTGGCACATAATTTATAAATAAATTGTCCTACTTGTTGATATAAGATTGTGACAAAGGGTAAATGTAATTTGATGGGATTCATTTAAATCCTTCAGTTTTCACATCGCCTTGCAATAAATTTAATGTGTGACCGCATAGTTTTTAGTGCAGTAAATAGGTCACTACTCTCAAATAACACACTTGGCATCAGCATGTATTGTGCAGACACTGTTAGGATGAGTTGGGATGTGAGCTGTATAAACTGTTTAGAGAACTGAAATTAGGACAGTGTCTTGAGAGAAACCGGCAACAGAGCCGAAACTAGGATTTTTTTCAGGGGGCATGTTTAATTTTGCTGTCCCTTCTTTCACATCCCTCAATAAAAGTCAGCAAAATAATTTTCGGTAATGTATTTCTAAATAAAAATCATCATCTCATTATGTTTGGTTTTCGATCCCAGTATTCCACGCAGTGCCTTGTTGAATATTACCCAAAACCTTCAATCCTCCATAGATCAACAGAAATTCATTATCCTTGTTCTCTCAAACGTCTTCTATTCAGTTGACATCCGCATGATGGCATAGAAGGATCAATCTAATCAGAGATTGATAAATTATTTGCCACTTCTATAATTTTATTTTTATTGAAAACCAGTTTCGAATGTTATACCTTCATCTTCAGTTCTAAAAATACACAACAATTCAAAAATAAGCTATTAAAAATACAGTCTGGAATTATTATACAAACTAAATTAAATGCAATATAAATTAGTATTATAAAACATTAATGAATTTAAATAAGAAAGGTTTAAATTCAATAAGGTTTAAATAGATTATATCAAACAGAAAAATTTGTACTAGTTTGTTCTCGCACCGAACTAGCAATGAAAGAAAGGTGGGGTGTTTATAGGTAAGCTGTTTAAGGGTCGGGGTTTTACCAGTAATTCCGGTGAGTAATTGTTTTTTCTGTTATAGATGGAATAAATTTAAGATTGGACTATTGGAGATATTTATTTGGTCATTTAAGCACAAATCTGGATGGATTTGAAGGATTTTATTATTTCGAGTGGTTGATATTGTTATGTATTGAGAATACTGGGATTGAAGGAAATAATTAAGATTCGTAATAGTAATTAAATAAGGAATAAATTAAAGAGATGCCACCCGGTTCAGTAATATCAATATTAACCAGTTTCTTTTTCGGACAAAGGAATCTGTAAGAGGTCGGCCGTTGTACCCGTAGGGTGCTCTTCAAGACCGCCAATAGGCCGCTTAAGATAAGCGAAAGTAAGAGCACCATAAACCTAGAGATAGGCCAGGTCGACATGGTGTAATAAAATCTGCCGCCCAAGGTTACAAGTCCTTTGAAAATATTCTTACAGCGACAGCCAATTGAATGTACCAAAAGGAGAGGGGGGAACAAAATTCATCTGTTCAAGAAGAAGTAGGGGAACGGTAAAAGAGACGGAGGAAAGCCAGTTCTAGGGGAGTTGAAGTGGAGAGTTCTGGAGAAGGAGTTCAAGGGAAAATGTAGAATAGTGTTCTTGAGAGAAGCCAGAAGACGGAGGTTCGCAGAGGGAATAGTGGAGCAGTCCATCGAGAGACGAAGTTCGAGCTAGAGGCTCCCACAGGAAAAAGAAGTCTAGACCATCGAGCCCCGGCAACTTCTAACTACAAGATAAGTGCTTGTACTTTGATTCATTGTGTACATCAATGTATAATATTATGTGACATCAGGATAATATTTTAAATAAGCCAGAGTTCTCCCAGTATTCTCAAATACATAGGTTACAGTCTGTATATTTTTACAAGGAGAGTAATTTAAATTAGAAATTATTAAGCCACTAGTGTAATTAATAACGTAACGTAAATAAAGTAAGATCTGTAACAAAATCTAACATTCTATTTACGCTGTATGCCATCATCTAGTTAATTAACTGAAATGGTGAACACGACACCCTTGGAAAGGCCTCCAATGGTATTTATAATATCCCAAGCTAATTGACCATAACAGGGGGGTTCTGCGGTCTCTAGCCTTTTATGTTAAAAGATAGTTTGATTGATCGGCTCCCTTCTGGAACCGATGCAAATAGAGAGTAAATTAGATCATTAAATTGAGTAAATGTGGTTTCTGGAACCCCCACCTGCCTTAGAAAAGCAGTTTGCCAGAAACATAGCAATATATGTTTAATTTGAGGCTGTTTTCAACGTGATGTATTAATTTGAATCCCGAGTCTTTGATGAATTTATAGTTTTTTTTTCATTTAAATGAATTATGAGTCCAATTTTCTGAGCCTTATAGCAGAACAGGACGAATCAGGGTTCTATACAGATGGAGTATAGTCTGTCTAGAGAGAATGTGGCCGATGAACTGTTTTCTTAGCCCAAAGTAACATCGGTTGGCAGAGACGATTCTCCTCTTCACCTCAGCTCTCCCGTCATTATCTTGGGTCACCAAGGAACCGAGCTACACAAGGAACCCAGCTACACAAAGTCTTGGACATTTTCAAAGCTGTACTCTCCAAAGACATAAAATAAAAAAAAAATTAAAACCGATGAATTTTAAAGAGTCAACATTGCAATAAATAAATTTGAATACTAGAATATTTACAAAATGATATAAATAAATAATATAAAAATAAATGAAAAAACGTCTTGAATGCGATTTCATAGATTGAGATGAGGAAAATGTATTTTGGAGTATTAGCCATCGGCCTCCACCCTACAAGCACCAAGTCCCATTCTGGAAATAGTTAATTTATATTCACTCGCGTTACTCGACGTGAGACAAGATTGTTGGTCTCCATATAACCACAATCTCTACAAATTTTCACCGTAAGACGTGAGCCAATTCCTGGATTATAATTGCTTATATACAGAACAATAAGTTTATAGAACTCCAGATGCAGGCATGACACTTCAGACTCTGTAATTTAATTATTATAAAATGACTCCAAATAATTATTTTTTTTTTCATTTAAGAAAACTAAAAGAATTAGTGTTTTCCTTACCCTCCACAAAATATTACTAAACGATTTTGATGTTCATTTTTTAAAAATTAATTAGGCTAGATACATTCTTGTATATTATAATTTATAGACATTAATAGAGCGAGAAATAAATTATAAATTAGGAAAATAATATCAAATGACAAAAATATAAGAATTAATAAACTATGAATGTTAAAACTGCTGAATTAAAAATCATGTGTAAATTAAAAATTGTTATTTATATTTATTTATATGTAAAAGTAGAATAAACGAAAGGATCATTTCATTATTGTAACATATTTATTACTAAAGAGGTTATACCAGACTACGTAATCTTTTATAGGATTCCCATAGATTACTGAAGACAAGTTATGAAAGCATCTATTTTTATGCCGGTATTAAATTAATAGTAAAAAGGAATAAACATTGTTTACTTTGAAAATCGTGCCTAATAAGTCTTGGTAACGAGACCGGATTTCAAAGTAATACTCGTAATATTTTCAAACAGAAGTAATTAAAGATGCATGAAATGTAATAAAGAGTAATATTAAAATGATAATATATATATATATATATATATATATATATATATATATATATATATATATAATAATAATAATAATAATAATAATAATAATAATGATAATATTATATCATTAATGATAATGATGTTAGAAATTACTCATTACAAATATTTTGTGAAATACAAGAGAGCAATTATTCATTATTCATTAAGAGAGCATTATCCCTTCTAATTTTGTTGATCAACTTCAATTATGTTGAACAAATCTTTATTTTTTAGGACTTCATTAGGAAATAACCACTAATTTGAGGCAAGATTTAAAATTATATTAGCCTCAAATATACTATTGCTAGTGTTATTTTGGAATAATATGTTTTTAACAAATAAAAGTATGACTAAATTAAAAAGACTATATCAGATAGAAAAGAAAAAAAAATGCTATTAAAAAACTATTAAAAAGAATCGTAATTATCTATTTATTTATCAGATTTCGAATATTTGGATATGTACAAAGGAGGAAAAAGATATGGATAAGTACCAAAAGGAACACATAAACTAAATCCATATATCATCTACCCATCAACCTTCTAGCGACGGATCCATCTTACTAAAAAAAGTCAATTCAAAATCAAAACTGTTCGTCTGTTTAAAAAATAAAAAAAACTTATAAATTTGGGAAAATATGATTCGGTTGGAATCATCCCTCTGATATCGTAATAATGCATTAAAACATGTTTCAATAGGATTTAGCAAAGGCATCCTGTCGATTTTTTTTTTTTTTTTTTCATGGCTGTATTGGTTATCCCATAGGATTATTTTATACATGTATAATACTGTTGTCGATTGAATTTCATATTCCTAGCAGAGAGAGTAACGTTTTCTTACGATTTTATCAAGTCGGTAGCTGTTTTGTTTCCGAAGGTAATAAGATGAAAAGCAGATAATGAAAAATAAACTTTATCGCGGATAAGTCGCTCTTGTATCTGTGTGAACCCTCGAGATATTGGATAAGAGGTTTGTAAGTTGCTCCATCACCAGCCACAACATCAATGTTCTTGTAGTACAGACGCCAGAGAGAAAATATATTCATTTTTCAAATAACTTTCCAATGCACTTTCTCAACGTAATAATTAGGAGAAAAATAGTAGAATAAAATTGTAGATTTTCAAGATAACATCAGGGTAATGTATGTGTATAGCAACCGGAGCCCTATTGTATGTGTATAGCAACCGGGGCCCTATTGTATGTGTATAGCAACCGGGGCCCTATTGTATGTGTATAGCGACCGGGGCCCTATTGTATGTGTATAGCACCGGGGCCTTATTGTATGTGTATAGCAACCGGGGCCCTATTGTATGTGTATAGCGACCGGGGCCCTATTGTATGTGTATAGCAACCGGGGCCCTATTGTATGTGTATAGCGACCGGGGCCCTATTGTATGTGTATAGCGACCGGGGCCCTATTGTATGTGTATAGCAACCGGGGCCCTATTGTATGTGTATAGCAACCGGAGCCCTATGGGTTCATCACTAAATGGGTTCATCATTTTTATCTCATTAGAAACTAATAATTAGAATGATAAGAAACAATTGGTCTGAAAACACATGTTCAGTATTTTTTTTATTACTTTATTTTACATGTATTTCGACAAGGTGGAGTGTAATAAGCTGATGAAAATATGTTCTCATGTCCGAAATCCGTTATTATAACGTCAATATGACCTTCTATTGTTGGGGCTCAATTAAAATAATAAATTGATACTATGATTAAATATGAATGCCGACAATTTTTAACTAATAATTTTGGATCCCATTTTTGTTAAAATATATCTTAAATGTTCATCTCTAATTTATCTTGTTTTAAATTTGCTTGCAATCATTAATTTGACCCGATCTTTCAACTAATTTAAGTCATATGGAATTAAAGCAATATGAAAATGTATAAACCTTTTAAATAAAAGCATATAACACAAAAAAATAAGTTATTTATCATTTATCCTCATCTTATACTAGAGGGATGATTTTTTTATCCATTCTTAAGTAATTTTTATAATCCTTCCTATCAATTTCATTTAAAATTTTCAAATCACTGTTATTTGTTCGATTAATAAACGTGTTTTTCGTCCAAACTTTCTTTTTTCTTTTTCCAATAACGCCATAGCAAGACAAATTGCCGACATTTTCCTATTTTTTAAAAAATTGATAAAAGATGAGTACAGGTGAGAATAGCTAATCGGATCATTTGTAGGATCGTGAGTGGACGAGTGAATCCAACTGTAGTCCTGCAACGTAAACCTACTAAGTGGGACCGTGAATGGGTAGCTTTAAGTAGGTTCCAAAGCAGCTAATGGGTAGCTTTAAGTAGGTTCCAAAGCAGCTAATGGGTAGCATTAAGTAGGTTCCAAAGCAGCTAATGGGTAGCTTTAAGTAGCTTCCAAAGCAGCTAAATGCCAGGTCTTGTCTCACTAATAACTTTAAAAAAGTTGGAACCCACACTTCTTTATTTACTGTTTTCCTGGGAAAACAGCTTTTAGGAAATATCTTTTCGTCGGAAAGCCGACTCTTGGAACCGAGGAAGATCTATCTGTCTATCCCTTCTATTATCTATCCCTTCTGTTCTATCCCTTCTCTTCTCTCAGCTGATCATAATAGTTTGATGTTGGAGATTCGTCTAATATAACTTTGATACATTAAATCAGTGTATTATCTACCTACAAGAGCCATATATTCACCTGTCTGAATTACCTGTTCTTCCTCCCGCTGGTCTATTGGGATTTCTCAAAGTTTAGGCGATCCTGGCACCATCGGAAGATGATCATTTCCATTATTAAGATGGCCATCATTGGTTGTGTCATCGGGCACAGTTTCAGGACTGATGCCTCGGTCACATGAAACACATTCAGCGGCATTAGATGAAGATTTATCTTCAATAATTCTCTCCTTTCTAAGTATTTTTGAACATGCTTGTGCAAAACCAAGAAGTTTCTTAGTTTTAAGTTTTACTTTCTCATTTTAATTCTCGTTTCAGCCTTTTCGTAACAAATCTCAGAGCTTTCTTTCTTTCATCAGTTTTACCTTTCGTAATATTGAGTTCTTGTACTAGACACATTTTAATCTAGTGATAGACAGGGGTGTCTACTACTTTAGGTTGGACCTGTCTCAATGGTATACTAAAACCAGATCCAGAAGTAGACACCCCATTTACTTCTGGATCCGGCTGTAGTCTATAACTGATCAAACTTCTGGCATACTTATAGATACTAAATTAGTTGATTTAAGCTTATAACGGACTAGGAAATAAGATTCCAGTACCAGACAGTGTCTACTACCAGGCAATCAATAGAATCTCTAAACAGAAGTTCACATCCCTACTAATTGTTACAAAACATTGAAGGTGAGAAAAGGCCAATATTGATCCCAACTGTAGACCAAATATAAGGTCACTTCGTTAGACTATGTAACTTTTACAAGGATGCTGAGACACTGATTTAATGTTTTTTTTTGTTGTTTTTTACTTCCTTGTTCGCAGCAAAGGAAGTATTGTAATAACAAAAATTTCCGGTTTTCAGATTTCAACGGTAATATCCGTTTTGACCACCCATGAATCTATTTTGACTAGTTTCGTCGTGACATCTATAAGTACGTTCGTACGTGCGTTCGTTCGTACGTATCTCGCATAACTCAAAAAGGATTAGCCGTAGAAAGTTATAATTTTGTATTTAGGATTATTATAAAATATAGTTATGATCCTCTCTATTTGGTCTCTGCATGATTACCGGAAGTTGTACTTTACTTAAGGCTCATTATTGATTTTCATCAAAAATTATATTAAAATATAATGCAAAACTTCTCAAATTTGGTATATAAAATAACATATTAATATAAATAATATAATAAATTTTGGTTAAAATTGGCAAACCGGAAGTGGTACTTTACATCAAGGTCATATTAGCCTTTCATCAAAAATCATGTTAAAATATAATGTAAAACATCTCCAATTTGGTAAATAAGACTTTTATATCAGTATAAATAATATAATAGATTTTGGTTGAAATTGTTGAGCCGAAAGGGGTACGTTACTTGAAGGTCTTAATAAACTTATATCAACAGTTATATAAACATTTAATACAGAGATCATATGGAGCGGTGATAAAAATTACAAACGCGATTTTTTTCCCACTCTAATTAATCAATTTTATTACTTGTTTTCAGTGTTAAAATTGAGGGTAAAATACTTTTACGTTTTCCTCCCCATTTGTAAGATGAACAAGTCTGCAGCAGGTGAATAAGATATAAGTTAAGATATAAGTTATGGTCGAAACCGTCCATTTCGAATGCTTTATCTAGTGACATAGACGGTTCTAATGTTGTCACAGAACACGAAGTAATCTCTTGAGAACTTGTTGACTACTGAATGAAAAGGACATATAATAACGGTATGAGACCTCCAGAAACAAGAGCGTGTGTATGTGTGTCAGGTATTACAGTATTAAAAATTAGTGAAGTAGCCTTTATATTATAGTTGATAAATAATTTGTGGAATTCAGTTGCTCCAAATATACCGGTTGATCAATAATTGGAAAAATATCAAATTGTAAACTCCAATCTCAATTTTCCTATACGTCAAAACTAGTGAAATCACATTATGGGATAGGTGGAAAATAATTATTCATAATAGGAATGACCGAAGAGAAATGGAGCGAACTCGGGAAACATATTGCATGCCATTCACACTCTCTCTATATTGCTATCCAATTATTAAGGCTCACTAAATCACTTGGCACCTAGCACCTCCCCCCCCCCCCTCACTACCCCCTCCTCAGAATGACAACTTAATCCTTTGTCGTGAGATGGCTACCTGAGGGTGCCTCCCTCTCCCTCTTCCTGCAATAATAATATAACCCTTTCCCAATTACTGCTCTATTAGTCACCATTTATCAAGAAACCATGCGAAGAATGGTGGATTAATTCTAATATCGCTGAGGATATTTCAGATATTTAGACAGAAATATTAATTTCTCAATGCCTGTAGCCCCTATGTCAAATTAAACATTAATTAGAAAGTAGAATTAAAGACCAAAACTTAAAAACAAAATTATTAGATAAAACATATTTCTCCACCTGTTTCTCAATGATTCGAATGGGTAATGTTTTTAATTATCGATGCTATACCCATCTCAAACAGCTGCTATCAGGAAAAGAAACATGATAAGTCTCTAGTATTGTTATCAATGGTGATATAATTAGAAACAACACTAGAGTTTGCGTATAGGAAAAATACCTCGGAGATCAGCTCTCCACAAATATCTTCCACTAGTTCTGCTTCCGACCACCGGATGTACCTGTCCACCATCCTGAGACAATTGTGTTTTCCTTCCGAAGAGGGAAGTAGGTCAATGATATCTATGTTTATTAGTGAACAGGACATCCCTCTTTTACAATGTTACTTAATTTAAAGTACAATATTCAATATACCTTTACTCCTTATTTGTTGAACATTTCAAGCTTAGAACATCTTTTTAAGTTATAAACAAAATGATTATGCTCACTAAACATTTTTATCGGAGTGTCTACTTCTTTTATGTATGCATCTCTTCCATGTCGCAAATGAGCTATTCTTAAACAGATATTGCCCTTTGCAATTGTTTATAATAAGAATTATCCTTTAGCTGTTCATCCCCCACATATTTTTTTTCCTTAATTTGTTTATATTTAATTAATCTGGGTTACTTCACTCTAATTATTTGCGAAACACAATTTTTTTTTTTTTTTTACGTATAAATATAATTACAGAGAAATCTTAGAACTTTTAAATAGCCATAATAAAAAATTATTTTCACAGTAGAAAAAAACACAATAAATTAAGATTTTGAGAAGAACATTTACCTTGTAAATGATACGATCACCACAGAATGGACCAAAAAATAAAATACGAGCAATAGAATATTGAATTATTATTCTAACCACCCTCATTACCAGAAAGTTGATGCAGCAAACAATATTTATATATTTAGCAATAGAATTGATACATTGGAGAAACATCTAAAAAAACAAAAATAACCCAGCACATAGGAATGGATGGAAAAAAAAAAATCCTAGATCAAAATGAAATTATCACTTAAACAGCAAAAGTGTGCTATTAAAAAAAAAATAATGGCATTAAAAATTTCGAACATTTCCAATGGTCAGAAGATCGTCGAGAAATTATATCTCCAAGGTATGGTGAAAACGAGTGCTAAATTGCCTTACCACTATGATTTCAGTTGGAGGTTCAGTTTGACACTAATTCTCTGGATTCCAGTGTAAAACTGCTATATTCTAAAATATTGCATTGTCCAAGGTCAGAGGAGTTCAGGGTTACCACCTAATAAAGCGAATATTACCCGAAATAATAGTGGTAACATAATTGATCTCTCGTTGTCGTCATTCCATGTGATATAAGTTCTTGACTACCTTCTAACTATTTCAATCACAATTTACATTAAACATAAATTTTTTGGTCAGTTACTATTTTCTAATGATAGGTGTACTCATCAATAATGTACACATAAATTTTAATTAGCTCCATTATAAATAGAGACATGTAAAAACAGCTTCAAAGTCAAAAGATGCGAATTTAACAAGAATGAAAATGACCCGTTACTAAAAATATAACACAGGTTGTGAACTTCAAAACGGACATTAAAAATTTAAACATACATTATGCAGACGACATTATTAACAAATTAAAAATACACTAAAAAAAGAATAACAAAGAAAATACACCATAAATAATGTGTTACAGTACCTTTTCTGTTATATTTCTTATTTTTTCATATTTTTTAGACTATGAACTAGAAGAGTGGTGAGTGAGCAGAGAGTGGTGAGTGAGCAAGAGAGTGATGAGTGAGAAAGAGAGTGATGAGTGAGAAAGAGAGTGATGAGTGAGCAAGAGAGTGATGAGTGAGCAAAGAGTGATGAGTGAGCAAAGAGTGATGAGTGAGCAAAGGGAGTATTGATTGAGCAAGAGAGGGACACGTGGTGATTATGGCCACGCCTTTTTTTTCATAAAAATTCACATATTTCAAGGCTGGGGTGAGTATAGCCAGAAAGATGATCTTTTAAGCTATGTTAAGAATGTTGAAAAAATGTCCAACTTTGTATATCTATTTTTTAATTTTACATAAAAGGGGTTGGTGTTTTGAACTAGATGTTTTAAGCCTAAAGTGTGTAAGATGTCCGTAATGCAAAAGGTATTATTTAATGCACGAGTATGCTTCAAATCAAAATCAAATGATTTTTTGTTTCTTATGAAGGGTAGTTCGGATTAGCAAAGTTTGGATTTGAAAGAGGCCACTGTACACTACTGAATAATCATATGCTAAACGCAGGGTCAGAATGGCCTTGAATTCATTTGTCCATAGTCTCCCCTCAAATGAATCAAACTTTTGCTAATGTTAGAAAATTTGATAATATTTTCATTTTGTTCACAAAATAATTGAAAAAAACCTTACCTTCATTCTGTGAAACCTTGCAGCACAACAAACGATAAAATTTGTTAATTAAGCTTCAAATCGGTTTAAGGAGATAGCTACTGTACAACATAATAAGTATTAACTTTTTTATACATAAGGTTTTTCTGCATAGAAATGTTAAATGGAAATATTATTGAAAATATATAAACTTTTATACAATTATCTCAGCTTACATCAAAACAACGAACAAATGAAAAAAAAAAAAATCTACTGAGGTTTTGAGAGCCTAATTAACATTTTCCCTACGTTCGGCCATTCTCACCCCGGTTGACGGTAATAAATAAAAGAAGAAGACACTTCTATAAAAATGTTTAGTGAGCATTATAGTATAAATAATAAATTAAAATGCATTGCAGAAACATTGATGTTCATTAATCAATATTGAGGGCGATAAGACCCCGAAAGATCATAAATGAAACGATATGTAAGTGAGTGAAAAATAAATCGAGTGAAGAAAATCCTGTTTACTAATAAATATAGAAATTCAAAAAGACTTTCCTCTAAATTAAAAAAAAAGGGTATCTATGTGTATATTATAAAGCTGATATCAGAAAAGAAATATGATAAGCTTTAATTGTTGTTATCAATTATGATATAATCAGAACAACACTATAGTTTTAAGCACAATATACTGAACTCGTACAGTGTGGAAATACGAAGTCAGTCAACAGTATAAAATAAAGCAGTATTTGGGATAAAGTACGTACACTTATATGATTACTACTAAACGAAAAAAAAACACCCAATACAACATAAAAACAAAAAAGTGTTTGAAAAAAAAAAAAATCAGTAATTTACAATACGCAGCAACAACCACACTAACTGGGAGGTTACTCACACCAACCCAATAAATACAATCGATAAGTGTTATTCAATGTTTATTTAACTATAGTGCCCCCCCCCCCCCCATTTCTTAACCTGCGTAAGGTCGTTACAAGCCAAATACGTTAGTATACAGCTCAACAGTTGGTCAGCATTACGTAATAGCATAAAACGTTGGTTTCATTTTATGTGATCAGATTGCAACTTCTTTATTATAATAACTACTTAACGTTTTAATTATGTATCATAATTCATTTTTTTAAGCAGGAGAAGAGATATCTGATCTAAAGTTTCGTAAATTGATTTATTGCAAAAAGTTACTCATCAAAATCTAGATATAAAATGCTTATGAGTTCAATTAAATGTTATGGGATAAACATTAATGTTCCTCGAGAAAATTTGGTTAATTTGACAACCATATTAAATGAAAAATTAATATTTTATCAATTGATTATTTGAATTTCGTTCCATTTATTGTGAGTTTAGATCATTTAATTTTTTTTTTTTTATTACAATATATTCATTTATTCATATATTGTACAAAATATTTATTATATCCATTTGCATCAACATAATATCTAATTTATTCATAAGATCGTTACCGTTAAAAAGTTCATTACTAGGTGCTATTACTTTCTTTATCGGCTGTTGTCCAGCCCAATTTAAATAAATAAATACAAAAATAGAGGAGACGGGAGGAGGATTATGCTTTTTATGGATATTATTAATTAGACCGCACCATTATTTTAATAGAAGCCAGGCCGAGGAGCGACTCCATCAAATTTAGTACTGGTTATAAACTTAGAAAGAGGTAATATAAAGAAAAAGCAGGGTGTAGGGTGTATCAACGGCTGGATGGATGAGGTACCATTTAATTTCACATCCCACAATGTTACCACATCCACTTTATGAGCCACCAGCTGGCAAACTTTCAATTAATATTTACAACCCCTCATCCCAGCAAGTATATTGTTCAACACTTGAATTACAGATTACCATTAAAATACTACATCTTTCCATACGTAAGCTTTCCAGCAAGAGTGATATGTAGGGCCTAGGCTTGGCAAGGGGGCAGAGGTAGGGTTGGAATATCGGAACGCGATATATCGATATATCGGATTTGAAAAACCAATATATTATATCGTTATCCTAACACCCGATAGATCGATGGTATCGATATTTTACACCGATATATCGGTGATATTGATATTATAAACTTTATAATTTTATTTTAATTAGAAATTTCCTTTATTCTTTATCATATTTTTAATGTTATCCGTGAGCTGTACTTAACATTATAGCTTAATTATTTAATCAATCTAGGACGCTGTCTTTGAGCTGTTGTAACTTCCTTACTGTTTTAACTCATAGGCGTCACTAACGGTCACTAACCAGTTGTTCATTGCTGTTGTTAGTGTGGTGATTAAAGTGAAAATAGAAACTAAAATGTCGCCACCAAAAAGTGAAGTGTGGAAACATTTTAAATGGAGAGACAGTAAAAGTGCGGAGTGCAAATATTGTCACAAAATATTTCGGACATCGGGAATCACAACAAACCTGCAGTCACACCTCAAATCTCTCCATTCGCACGTTTTTTCGTCTCCATCAGGGTCAGTTTTTTCTGCAACGCCATCTACTTCTAAATGAAGCAAATGAAATAATTCCTCCGTCAAAAGCTTCTGACATAAGAGTTTCCAAAATATCGCATCATTTGAAGAGGGTGACGAACGACAAAGAAAAATTAATGATGCTATTTTATATTTTATCTGAAAGGATACTCTTCCATTCTATACAGTTGAAAAGGAAGGTTTTCTCAGCGTGGTTAAAATTGTAGCCTTTTATATAAGGTACCTTCTAGAAATACATTAAAAAAATTATTGAATGAAAAATATTCAGAACTGCGCTCTCTTATTCAAAAACATTTGAATGAAGTAAATTCAGTGACATTGACTTGTGACATATGAACGGAGTCCCACCAGATGAAAAGTTTAATTGGTGTCACTGTTCATTTTATTTTAGAAACAAATGAAACGTCTTAAGTGTTCCTGGAACTTCGAGAACTCACAGACAGGCATATATCCCAATACATATCTCATGTTTTGGAAGATGTGTGCCGACGTTTTAACATCTCAAATGAAAAAGTAACAAAAATTGTCTCTGACAATGGGGCAAACATTGTGAACGCAGTGGATACGTTCTCACAGGCCAAACATGTACACTGTTTTGCTCAATTGTTAAATCCAGTGTGCGAAAAGACTAGTTGGAAGAATTATTTAGAAAGCTTCGTAGTATTACAACTTGGTTTGCTATTGTTGGCTGTGACCAGTTCAGAAAAGCCACTGAAGGTGGCTCTAAATATAAGCTAATTTCAGATGTTCCTACCAGATGGAGCAGCAAATATTACATGGTCCAACGTTTCCTAGACCTTCGGCCTCATATCAGCATTATATTGAGTGAACACACAAGTGCTCCAGATATGGTGACTGCACGGGATGTTGAAGAATATTCAAAAATAGGAATCGAGGTATATTAATTAGGTAGATGCTAACAACTAGTATTAAATTTTATTGTGTTTCAACATTTCACAGTGTGTCATATGCATAGTAAATCATAGGTCTACTCGCAATTGTACTTTCGTGCCTTATTATGAAATAGAATCCAGGTCTTTTCTCCTTACCCTTCAACTAAACTCAAGAGTTTGTGATTACCAAAACAAAAAATAATATGGATCAATCACTCTCCAAATTGAAATAAAATAGACAGTACTATAAATGTAAATAAATTGTTGCAGATAATCATTGGTTAAAATATAGCACATGTTAATTTATAAATATAATGGCGTAAATATGAGAATAAACAATATTTAGTTGC
Source organism: Rhaphigaster nebulosa (assembly GCA_948150685.1). Lineage (NCBI taxonomy): Eukaryota > Metazoa > Arthropoda > Insecta > Hemiptera > Pentatomidae > Rhaphigaster > Rhaphigaster nebulosa. The sequence goes on along the minus strand of OX411307.1, from coordinate 178,889,539 downwards.
CAAACAATAATTAGTAGATAAGCTTGAAACACATATACTGTTAATTAATTCTATGCAAAGACAAACAAGTAATAATATGAATGGTGATTATACTAAAATATATATCAGATGAGTTACATGTTTTTATATAAATGTTTTGAGAATGCTCAATGTACGCATGGAAACTTTATGAAATACAATTTGTTTTTAGAAAAATGAAACAAAGTTTTTTTTTTTTTTTTTAAATTTGTAGAATAATATAATACCAATACCAAAGTATTATTTTTGTCTATCTTTTTTTATAATGATTCATGGATAATAAAAATATTGTTCTATAAATAATAATTATATTATTTCATAACCTTCATCACATTTTAACGTTATACTCATTTAATGCACGGTTTCTTTGCTTTTTCATCTATTTCCTTTCGATGTATCGATATATCGATATTTTTCTACCGATTATCGGTGGATATCGATATTTGGTTTTGCGATGTTCCAACCCTAGGCAGAGGGCAATGTCTTCCACTCCCAATAAAATCTTAAAGGATTGCATAACGATATAGATCCGCAACTGAGGCCAATTTCCGAGTCCGATTTCAATAAATTTTTTCATCATGTAGGCCCGAAGTAATTTCATCATGGGTTGGAATCATGAACGTCGGCCATGTTACATAATCCGCAATCGAATTTTATAGGCCAACGAATTCTTCATATTTTGTAATAAAATTTCAATAATTTTATAGGACGAGAGTGAGTAATAATAATAATAATGATAATATTACCGCAAGGTGCAGTCTTGCGATCTCCCAGGTTTCTGAGTACAGTACAACGCCCACAAGATTACACTCAAAACACTACATTATCCCATGTATTTAGATACCAAGGTCATTAACTGTAAACACCCGAGAGCTACTTTCCCTAGGATGACCTGGCTGCAGGTATAAAATGCAAACTACCCACTAATATGGAGCTAGGCAATAGAAGAATTGCCTCGGACGAATCCAGAGTTAGGGTTGCTCTTGAGGGAATGGACCACCAGCCTTCGATATCGGCAGGCAGTGCGAGCGGTGCCCCGATGCCGCATGAAACCGTAAGACCGGCTACCTCAGAATCACAATCGACATCTGATTCGAGCTTGGAGACTGATCGGCCAGAGGAATAGGCCTCAGCGGATGAGATTGACACGCGATATGGTTAAAGCAGCCATCCGTGCTTATTAACTGGCTACAAATTTTGTAACAGAAAATGCAGGATACAGAAGTAAATTAGTAGATCACTGGAAAGAACTATTCCCCTTACTCACGGGTTCCGCCCAACGAATTGCAGATCAGGTTAGGCAGATTCTGTCACGAAAGTTCTTATCTGATGTAGAGCTAAATGTTATATAGGGAGAAATATTAAAAAGCCAAAACCAGGAGCCTATGCATATAAATGGCACAGTTGAGAATGATGTTGAAACTCAACTTTATATCAACTAATTAGATATAATTTGCAAGAAATGAGGAAGACCTGAGAAATTTATTAGAGCTGTTAGGAGGATTCATCAGAGACATAAATACGATCTTAGAGTTAGAAACATGTGCTATAGTCAATATAGAGGACGTGATGGCCGAGTACATTGGGGCGAGGATCCCAGAGTGCCCGGTTCGGAACGTTGTGGGTTCGATTCCCACCTGGGTCGGTTAATATTTATTTCGTGACGATCCCGCGAAATGAATCTTGACACTCCCACTCTGGTTAGTACGCGGCGTAAAAGTAGCCGTCAGGGGTTGGCAAAAAGGACCGTAAGGCCCACTTGCCGGACTAGTTCCCCCCATCAATACCAGTACCAGTACCAGTATAGTCAATATACATAAAGGCAAACTGAAAGAAGCTGAAAATATTGAACCATCAAATAAGGGTACTCTCGGTCTATGTTTATTTGGTTTCCTCAAGAACCAGAAGGGCCCAGGTACTATGCGTGCTCGTGCAATCCGCTCAGGGAGGAGATGAGCAACGCGAAAGTAGCTCCCACGGCTCCGTGGATGATCACCTCACGACCATATTTGAGACTCGGCTGATCAGAGTCTCACTGTCTCGGTTAGGAGGGGAGCACCTTACCTCAGCTGATTAAAGCCTCACCGGTAAGTTGGAAACTAGGCCGATTAGGACCGCATTGTTTCCGAGATAGGAACCCCCGCCTCGACCTATCAGAGCCTCACTGGCGGGTTGAAGACTTGGCCGATTAAGACCGCACTGCCTTCAGAAAAGGATGAGAGAGGTAAAAAAGAAAAGGGTAGACTAGGTATGATAAACAATTTTTTATTAGCTTCGACCATAAATGCCGTAAGCCAGAGGAGAAAGATGGACGGAGCGGAATAGTAGAGCAGTCTAGCCACTGAGCCGCTCCTAGGTCAGGAGTGATTGCTTTTTTTTTTTTTTTTTTTTTCTAATTCCTCAAACAAAAAAGAACATTAATAAAACGAATAATTAGATAAATTATAAAACTTGATGAACTTTACCTTTTTCTACCTGTTGGTATTTGAAGGTCTGATGATTATATACAATTGAAATGATATTTCCCAGTCAGGGAATTTTCTCATTATTTAGAGGTGAGGGTCCTCTTCGAGTTGTATGTTAAATTAAAAGCCTACTACTAAAAAACTATGTACATGATTAATAATACTAATATTTACAGGGTTATATATACAAGGAAGTATATGAGAGAGCGGGGCTGTGGTGGGACCTGGGAGTTGGTAGACCGGAGCGATAGGAGAGGATATAAGGGATGGGGGAGCTTTAGAAGCGGATAAAAGGATGATGTTGACCGGGGTGAGTGGTCCCTTTCGGCCCTGCCATCTGGTAGGAAGGGAGGATGGGGTGATGGCGCGGAAAAGTGGGTTAAATGAGGCAGAGAGGTTATCGAAGAACTTTACGTGTCTTCTTGTTATGTGCTGTTGAACAGTGTCGAGTTGTAGTTCATTGTGGATGTGTATCATGTTCCGTCTTTCGAGTGACGTTCGTTTTGTGATTTTTTGTAGGACGCTGTTTTGGTATGTTTGAAGAGACTTCAGGGCTGAGGGGTATAGGTAGTGCAGGAGGGGAGCACCGTGAAGCAGTGTAGGCCTGAGGATGGCTTTGTAAATGAGGATCTTGAGTCTGAGTGACAGCCCCGGACTACTCACCAGTAAGTGATTAAGTTGGTGTGTTGTGGCTTTGCCTATATGTATTCTGTGTTTCGTGTGCGCAGTGAATGATAGGTGAGATTCTAGTTTCATACCGAGGTATGTGAGCTGTCTTTTATTCTGAATGGTTTGCCCATTCAGTTTTGGTTGTTGTTTGAGTGTTTTCTTGTATGAAAAAGTGATTGCATCTGTTTTTTGTGTGTTTATGTGGATATTAATGCTTTTAACTTGGTCTGTGATTTTTTGGGCTACTGTTTGGGCCTTGCGCATGGCGTGATCTGCATTCATGCTTGCTGTGTATATAGCAATATCATAAGCATATGCAGCGATTTGAACATTGGTAATCTTGCCCTACTATATGGGCTGTATATATATTGAAGAGGACTGGCGCCAGGACCGAGCCCTGAGGAACACCACAGGTAACTGGGCGCGGGGTGGAGATCTCAGATTTGACACGGGGATACAGAATCAAATGCCTGTGTGCAATCTAATGAGATCATTGCAGTAGCAAGATTTTTATTGAGGTTTTAGCTGTATCATACTGTAGTTTTGCTACGTGATGATAGCAGCTAACGCCTCGAGAGAATCCGGTTTGTTCCGGGGGATGATGTCATGTGTGTCGCAGTGTTTTCGGACATGTATGAGGATTAGTTTCTCATATATTTTTGAGACGTGGTTGAGGAGACTGATGGACCGGTATTCTTCCGGTACCGCTCCTCGTTTTTTGGGTTTGAGAAGTGGAACAACTATAGCATGTTTCCACTCAGTAGGGTAATATCTCAGGCGTGAGCATGAGTTGAAAATATTGAGGAGAAACATATGGGCTTTCCTGGAGAGTTGTTTGAGTAGGACATATTGTCCTCTCCTGTTGATTTGTTTCCCCTCGTATTTCTCAGAGTTGCAGTCACTTCTTTATAGGAGGAAAATATGGTTTGTGTTAAATCAGTCTGTGGACTGTGGTTGTATGTGGTGTTGGTAAGTGGGTAAGTCTCTATCGAAGTAATAGTCAGCAAGTATGGTAGCCTGATCTGCGGGAGTGAGAAGCTCATCGCCTCGTTGTATTTTCACCGATTTTGATTTGGTGTTGTGGCTTCTGACTAGTTTCCAGAAGTTTTTGGGGTCGTAATGGGTACGGCGTAATTGTTCGTGCCAGAGGGATGTTTTCCACTGCAACATTAGACATGTGATTTGTCTGGTGAGACTGTTTATTATAGGTCTGTATGTTGGGTCTTTAGTCCTATACCAGCAGTTTTTTATGTTGTTTCGATGTTTAATTAGTATGAGTATGTGCTTTGGTGGCTGGCGTAGGTGGTTGGGAGTGGGGTTGAAAGTGGGTATCGAGGTGTAGGCGGCATCGTGTATGATGTTTTGGAGAGTGTTTATGGCATTGTTTATGTCTTGAGTGTTTGTGAGTGGTGTGATGTTGGGTGTGTTAGTGTATACTGTGTTCTTGTATAGTTTCCAGTCTGCCTGTGTGAAGTTGTATTTGTATTCTGTTGGTGGGATTCTTATTGTGTCACGGCCGAGGTGATAAATGACGGGGATGTAATCATTGTCGCTGGTCTATTGTTGTGCAATTTGTGAATCTGTGTGATTGTTGTGTGAGTAGCAGATCTAGTGTAGATGTGTACGCTGGGTTTGCGTGGTGTCTGAATGTGCAGGCGTTGGGGTGTATAATTGTGTATTTTGTTTTAGTGAGGTAGGTACCTAATGCATTTGGTGTTGTGCAATTCCATGTGTGGTATTTAGCGTTTAGGTCCCCTACGATTATGTGTTGTTTGTCTGTTTCGGTTTCCCGAAGGTGTTTTAAAGGTGTCGAGCTGAGCTCCTGGTCTTCTGTATATACATGTGATTTTGTATGTGTGTTTAAGTTTTACTTGTACAGTGGCGGCTGTGTGTTTTTCGTCATTGAGTGTATTATTGTTTATCAGTTTAGAGGGGACATCATAACACACCAGAATTGCAACGCCACCGTGGGCGCGGGTTTGTGAGTCAAGTCTGTAAGTGTGGTAACCGCGAAAGTGTATTCGCGTTTGCCTGTTTAGTTTTGTGTCTGTGAGTGCGACAACTGATGGCCTATGAGAGGCCAGGAGGGATACCAGCTCGATCTTACACTTTACGAGCCCTGTTATGTTATAGTTAAGGATAGAGTGTCTATCCATTAACTTTAGGGGCGAAGACTTGTTAGAGCACGAGGTTAAGCGTGCTCATGAGGGTGTGGAAAATAGCCTTCATGTCGCTAAACATGGCGACTAGGTTATCAACCCATGGGGGTTGATCCGTGGACGGCTGAGGGGTTGGGGATGGGGGTGTGATTGCGGGTGCGGGAGTTGTTGTGGGGGTGGGTTGTCCGTTGAATAGGACACCGGCGTATGCGTTTGGGGCAGAGGTGGTGGTGGGAGCAGAAGATGCAGTCTCCTGGGAGTTGTTCGTTGGTCTTAAGTGACCTTTGTTTCCTTCTTTTTAAGAAGGATTTGCCTTTTTGGGCAATCACGGTATGAGGCCACATGAGGGCCACCGCAGTTTGCACATTTGGGTGGGGTGTTTTTGGTGCATTCGTTCGTTTCGTGGTTATCACCACAACGAACGCATCTTATAATGCGCCCACAGAAATTTTAGTGTGGCCAAATTCCTGGCAGTTATGACACTGCCTGGGGTCGCTAATATTTTTCAGTTTCTCAACTGAATAGCCCATATGGTCGATTGGACCAATTTTTTCCATATCCTGAAGGGTGACGGTTTCGTCAGTGGTAACGATGAGGAGTGGAAGATTCCTCTTATTTCCACTCTGGTCTGTTTTTTGCATCCTCCAGATGCTTTTGAACCCGGGTAGGCGGGCTTTTGAGGGCATTTTCTATAGAGTTGACTGAGTGATTGATGTCGAACCTTTTAAAATATATTTTCAGAGAGGCTTAGTGCCTCTTGGGGCATAGGTGTGGTAGTCGATGTCATCCGACTGGTTTAGCACACATATGGTGGCGTCGTAATCAGCCTTGGTGGAGGTAAAAATTTTATTTTCGTTCTGATTAGAACGGATAATAAAAGTGCTAATGCTAGCCTCTAAGAGGTGCTTTCTTAGTTCCACCGATGACACTGGTGGACGAATAACAATTGGAGCCGGTTTGTACGGCTTTGGATTGGTTGGCTTTGGGGTAGCTGGGGTGGGGGCAGCTGTGATGGGTGCATCTGGTTGTGAGGTGGACGGGCCACTAAGTACTGCAAAGCTATTTGAGGTAGCTGTAGCTGGTTTGTCATTGGTTGGTCGGGGCACAAACGACAGTTTTTTCTTCAGCGTGGTGAAGCCTTCGCTGTCTGTAAGCGGAATAAATTTCCGCTTTAGTTTCAGGTTGATCAGGGGGGGCCTGCCTGTTTATTGCAGATGAAGTTGAAGCAACTTCATCTAGAGCCATAGGATTTTGTGTGGGTGTAGTCATTTTACAAATAAAATAAAAGATAAAACTAAACTAAAGCTAACACTTCACTTAGGTAAGTAAAATGTACTCACGTGACAGGAGCACCAGGACGGACCGAACGAAGGCACCACGAGGAGTACCAATCACAGGCCGTATCGAGCACCAGCTGTCACTAGGCGACTAATTCTTCAGGACGCTAGAGAGGTTTTCAAGAGAGGTCTGTCTTCCACGACTGCTAGCTGTAGAAACTGCCTCTGAGTGATTGCTGTGAGGCCAGAGCGCGTATTTAAAGCCGGCCGGCAGTGGTGGGGGGGGAGGCGACGAGCCAGTCGCCGCTCCCCACTACCGCCCGGCTCAGCTGACTACTCTCTCTACTCCGCCACACCATCCCCCCTCCCCAACAATACGGAGTATAATTTACAATATATTATTTACATATAATACAATTATGTCGGGATTAAAGGTCCAAAACATAATCCCCGAACCTTACACATTTTCTCACTACGCGACCGGACCTGGTCCTTACATCTGATTGGTTGGCTGTTGTTTTCTTTTCTTCTATTGGCTGGCTGGAAACAGGTGGAGAACTTTGCGATTGAGACTTCATGTCCTCACTGAGGAGGTAGGCTGGTTTGAGGCGGTCTAGCGATACAATGCTTTCCTTATCACCTATCGCAATGGTGAATGTTTTGTTGCTGCACATGAATACCTTTTGGGGACCAGAATATGGTGGATTAAGCGGTTTTTTAACCGCGTCCTCTCGTAGGAAGACGTGTGAACACGTATTCAGATCCCTATGCCTGAAGGTTGGCTGTTGGGCTCGCTCTTATTTCCGCGGGCCAAAGCCGTCTGAGATCTTCCTTCAGTTGATCTAAGGCGACGATGGGTTCGGTTTTTGAGGTATCTTCTTCCAAGAGGTCACGGGTAGTCGTAGAGGTTGTCATATACGGCTTCGGCTATGGGTCCTTGTATGTCCTCTCTGAAGACAGAACGAAGTCCAGGAGCACCGAAGGGAGAACTCGTGTCCAGCGTGTTGGGGCGAGATGTGCCATGAGGGCTGTTTTGAGACCGCAGTGCCACCTTTCCACACAGCCATTACTTTGCGGATGTTAAGCGGTTGTCCTCTTCTTAGTTATACCGAGTAGAGCGCTGATGCGGCGGAAGAGGTCTGCCTCAAATTGACGTCCCTGGTCGGTAGTGAATTTCCAAGGTGTACCGAATCTAGCAATCCAAGTAGTGTAGAAGGCCTGAGCGACTGTTTTTTCTGTAATTTCCTGAATAGGTACTGCCTCGGGCTACCTGTTTGCGCGGTCAACCATGGTGAGAAGGTACCGATATCCGACTGAAGGAAGGAGTGGGCTTACGATATCCATGGTGTACATGGTGAAATCTGTAGGTCGGCTTAAATGTTCCCAACGGTATGACTGTATGCCGGTGTACCTTGGCTTTCTGGCATGACACGAAAGTTTTCGCCCAAGTTCCAACGTCGCTGTTGATGCTTGGCCAGAAACAGCGCTGTGCTATGAGTTTTCTGGTCGCTCTGACGCCTGGGTGGCTGAGCTGGTGAAGGGCGGTCAAATGTAGCGCGTCTTAGTTCTGGCAGAATGTATGGCCGGGCTTGTGTCGTGGATATTTCACACAAGATGGACTGATCTGTTCCCGGTAGTTTTAATAGTTTCATTAATAGTTTAACAGTGCGAGAAGCAACCAGTACAAACTTTTCTGTTTGATATACTGGTACTGGTA